>QRFB01010637.1:0-29048 GCA_008931105.1 Oenanthe javanica
AACATCCTATCTCGAACATTCTAACTCGAACATTCTAACTCGAACATTCTAACTGGGACATTCTAACTCGAACATTCTAACTCAGACATTCTAACTCGAATATTCTAACTCGAACATTCTAACTCGAACATTCTAACTCGAATATCCTAAGTCGAATATCCTAAGTCGAATATCCTAAGTCGAATATCCTAAGTCGAATATCCTAAGTCGAATATCCTAAGTCGAATATCCTAAGTCGAATATCCTAAGTCGAATATCCTAAGTCGAATATCCTAAGTCGAATATCCTAAGTCGAATATCCTAAGTCGAATATTCTAACTCGAATATTCTAAGTCGAATATTCTACATAGGAATATTCTACTTGGCCATGTAGAACATTTTGTACTCAGAAAAATTCTGGGCTTCAAAAAAAATTCTGGATGCCCAGTGAACCAAACGTACCCTCTTTAATCTCAAAAATAAAATTAGATCCAATCGATTTGTATGTCAATCGAGTAGCTTTGATACCAATTGTTGGGTCCCGGAGATCGTAGAGGGGGGGTGAATACGATTCCCAAATTAAAAATATGACTATTAATTATTTTTGGGACAACATAAAAATTACTTTGGTTCAAACCCGGGTACTGTTCATCATCTTCTTCAACCTCAAGAACACCATTAAAATAACCAAGATAATGAACGGTAAATCATCCAAAACACACAACACAACAAGATCCAAGAATATAACTTTATATTCATTGAAGTGGGGTAGATGCTACAAACAAGTTCAAGAACATAAGCTCAAGAACACAACAAAGAAGTGATTTTTGTCTCCTCTAAAACTATTACATTTTGTAGATCTAGGAGACAAAAATCAACCCTATCTTCTATACAAGATTTAACAAGTGTTTTCAATAGAAGAATAGAGGAGTGGTATAATAAAGAAAATCATGGCTACAAATATATTCAAGATCTAGTTTGGCCATGGGGGAGAGAATAATTTTTCTCTCTCTCCCCTTTTCAATTCACATCCGGATGCACACCCACCACTAAAGATGAAGACTTGAGTTTTTTTCTTTTTATATTGAAAAAGGTGTTGCTTTTTGCTTTTCCACCTTTTACTCTTGTCCACTCAAATCTTATCTTCAAAGTCATGTGCCAAGCATGCCTTTGGAAATATTTAATGTAAAAGTAATATTTAATAAATATATAAAATATAAATAAAGAATATCTTTATTTATAAAATATATAAATAATTAAATAAATACTTTATTTAATTAAATTAAATATTTCCATTCCACTCTTCAATTTGTGTAGACTTCCTTATCCAAATACTTGGCCCCGTATACGTGACTCCACCACGTCCAAGTATTTGGCCTTCTAATCTGTGAAGCTTTAGTAAGATCCAATCAGGTTGTGCCGTCTGTCCCTTATCCATTAGGCTGACATTTCTCCAACACTGATTTACCACCTTTGTTGATCCTCCACATGACTCAAGAAAACCAACAACTTTAGAATGATTAAAACCATATTAACCGACGAGAGCTTGCCTCCAATGTCCTGACACTTGATGCAACGGTCTGGTTCATAAGTGACTAGTCTTGATAGGGGCTCTTGATTCCGAACATGATTCCACATTCTTCTTTGCAAACCTTACTTGTTGCTTCGATTGTAATGCACTAAAATCGTCATAGACTAAGACAATCTTCTGTAGCTTCCACATCCTTGAATAGATGTCAACATCTTTTATTCTCCACTGAGGCATGAACATGTTAATGAACTTCTTCCAGTGAGCTTCAAGTCTGTAGATGATCCTTTGATACTTTGTCTTAACTGAACTCTGTGATCCAAGATTTCTGTGCACCTGCATATTATTACATGTCCTGTTCTATTGTTGAGTTATCATCAACCATTACATAGAGATTACATTTAGCATTTCTAGTACACATGAAAGTGCAGTGAGTTACTTCCCTTCACTCCTATCTCCCCTTTCAACACTGATACCATAAACACTGATAACTTGTGATCTGAGATTAGATGTTCCAATTATTAGAGTTTACTTCATTTCCTATCATAGTTTACCACAAATTCTGATAAAGTTTACCATAAACTCTGATTGTGTCTGCTACTTGCTATCTGGAGTTGAGCCACTTGTCACCATTCCTAATTCAGAAACCAATTTTATAAAAGTTGCTTCACATAGAGGCTTGGTGAATATGTCTGCTAACTGTTAATCTGTGGTAACAAAATACATTTCAATTGTTCCCTCCATGACATGTTCCCTTATGAAGTGATATCTAATACTGATGTGCTTTGTCAAAGAATGTTGAACTGGATTTCCTGTCATTGCAATAGCACTTTGATTATCACAATAAATAGAAATTTTTGAAAAGTTCAAATCATAGTCTAACAGTTAATTTCTCATCCATATTATATGTGAACAACAGCTTCCTGCAGCTATATATTCAGCCTCTGTTGTAGATGTTGAGATTGATTTTTACTTCTTGCTAAACCATGAGAAAATTCTTCCACCTAGAAATTGACAACTTCCACTAGTGTTTTTCCTATCAATTTTACAACCTGCAAATTCAATATTTGAATAGCCTATTAGTTTAAAGTCAGACTATCTAGGATACCATAAGCCAAGATTTATGGTGCCCTTGAGATATCTAAAAATTCTCTTAACAGCAATCAAATGTTGTTCCCTTGGATTTGCCTGAAATCTAGCACATAGACAAGTTACAAATATGATATCTAGTCTACTAGCAGTCAAATAAAGAAGTAACCCAATCATACCTCTGTATTCAGTTATGTCTACAGGCTCACTAGTGTCTTGATCAAGCTTGGTTAAAGTAGCCATTGGAGTTATAGCAGATGCAGAGTCTTGCATTTGAAACTTTGTGAGTAGATTCTTTGTGTATTTAGACTGACTTATAAAAATACCTTCATCAGTCTGTTTTACTTGGAACCCTAGAAAATAACTCATTTCTCCCATCATGCTCATTTGATACCTAGATTGCATTAGCTTTGAAAATCTTTCACAGAGTTTCTCATTAGTGGATCCAAATATAATATCATCAACATATATTTGAACCAATAATAGATATTTACCTTGAGTTCTATAAAACAAGGTTTTATCAATTGTATCTCTTGTAAAACCACTTTCAAGTAGAAATTGAGCCAGAGTTTCATACCAGGCTCTTGGAGCTTACTTGATTCCATATAATGCTTTATCCAACCTGTAGACATGATTTGGATATTTTGGATTCACAAAGCCAGTTGGTTGTTCAACATATACCTCCTCTTCAAATTTTCCATTTAAAAATATACTTTTAACATCCATTTGGTAGACCTTGAATTTTTTATGTGCAACATAAGCAAGAAAAATTCTGATTGCTTCAAGTCTAGCTACATGTGTAAAAGTTTCATCATAATCAATACCTTTTTGTTGAGAGTAACCTTAGGAAACTAGTCTTGCTTTGTTCCTTGTTATGATGCCATCAGAGTCTGTCTTGTTTCTAAACACCCACTTTGTGCCAACAATTGATCTATTCTTTGGCCTTGGAACAAGGGTCCATACCTCATTTCTTTCAAACTCATTTAATATTTCTTGCATTACAGTAACCCAATCTACATCCTTCAAAGCATCTTCAACTTTCTTTGGTTCAGTTTGAGAAAGAAAACTATGGTATAGATATTCATTTTAAGTAGCTTTTCTTGTCTACACTCCACTTTCTTGATCACCAATAATCAAATCAGGTGTGTGATCTTTGGTCTATTTCCTTGGATGTGGAAAATTTCTTGAACTAGATGTTCCCCCATGATTTATGTCTTCATAGTATGATTTCTCAGTAAATGCTGATCATCCCCCTGAAGTTGTGCTTCCATCAGTGTTTGATGAATCAGAATTTAAATGCTCAGAGTTTGAATGATCAGAGTTAGAGTAATTAGAGTTTGTGGTTTCAGAGCTTGTATTTGTCAGAGTTTGGTCAGACTCTGAAATTTCAATAATTGAGGTTTATTCTCCAATTTCAGTAAATGATTGATGTTGCTCCCCCTTAATATGTGCAGAATCTTCAATTACTGTTTCAATTCTTTCTGAATTAGATTTTAGGGAATCAGTGTTTAATTCATCAGAAGTTACATCATTAGTGTTTATCTCATCAGAGTTTAGCTTATCAGAGTTTGTGTCCTACAATTCATTTTCAAAACTCAGAGATTCCTGAACATCTTCATCATGTAACCTTGTTGTTTTTCTTTCATTAAAAGCGATATTAATAGATTCCATGACTACCCTGGTCCTTAGATTAAACACTTTGAATGTCTTTGAAGAAGTTTTAGAAGTTGTTGCATAAACAACAAAAATACATTCATCTGCTTTGAGTTCAAACTTTTTTAATTGTTCAGGATGTGTTTTGAGAATAAAACACTTGCTTCTAAATATGTGAAAGTATTTCACATTTGGCTTCCTTCCTTTCATCATCTCATAGGGACTCGTTCCATGTTTATTTATCAAAGTGCAATTCTGAGTAATGCATGCAGTATTCATAGCTTCTGCCCAAAAATAAATAGGTAGCTTTGCTCTGGCATCTACAATGAGAGTTTCATTCTTTCTCTCAATTATACCATTTTGTTGAGGTGTACCAGGTACTGAGAATTGTTGAATGATCCCTTTTGTTGAGCAGAATTCTTTTAGTGCAGTGTTCTTAAACTCCGTTCCATTATCACTCCTTAAATTCTTTACCTTGTGTGGTGATCCATTTTTAATCATAGCAATATGATCAAAAATTATTTCAGCTATTTCATCCTTTTTATGCAAAAAGTACACCCAGGTAAATCTTATGTAATCATCCACTATCACCAGAGTATATTTCTTCTTTTCAATGGACATAATGTTGACGGGACCAAATAAATCAAGATGCAATTGATGAAAAGGTTGATCAATAGAATTTTCAGTTTTGCTCTTGAAAGATGTCTTCTTTTATTTGGCCTTTTGACATGAATCACAGAGTCCATCAAGATGAAATTGAACTTTTGAAAGATCTCTTACTAGATCCTTTTTCACCAATTCATTTATGTTTCCAAAGTTAAAGTGACACAGCTTTTTGTGACAATTCCAGCTTTCCAAAGATGATGCATTTCTAAGTAAACAAGTTCAGGGACCATCAGAGTTTACCTCAAAGCTAGCTTCAAATAAATTGTTATGTCTGTGACAAATGAGAACCACTTTGCCATCCTTTCTGCTTTTCATTTCACAATATGTTTCATGAAATTCCACAGAATAACCTTTGTCTGTCATTTGACTCACACTTAATAAATTATGCTTAAGTCCTTCAACCAGAGCTACATTTTTAATGATGACATTTCCAATTACAATATTTCCATATCCCAATGTTTTTCTTATATTTCCATCTCTATAAGATACTGTTGGGCCAGCCTTCTCCTCAAATTCTGAAAGCAGGGATTTGTCTCTAGTCATATGTGCAGAACATCCACTATCAATCACTAAGATATTTTTCCTGTTTCCTTGCAATCATTTAATACAAATTAATTAGTAGATTTGGGGATCCAAACAAGTTTGGATCCTTTCTTTTTAATATTGTTAACTTTTATAGCAGAAGTAACTTTATCAGAGTTTAAGTTAACAGAGTTTACATTATTAGAGTTTTCATTTTCAGAGTTTGCATTTTCAGAGTTTATATTTCTTTTATCAGTTTTTATCACATATTTTTGTTTGACAGCATAATTAGAAGAGACAAGAGTTTTATTCAAATGAGGCAACATTTCATAATAGTTTAAATACAAACTATGATATTATTTATATGTGTAAATTGAATGCCATAAACTACCACAGTGAAAACAAGAATTTTTTGGTCTATATCTAGTTTATTTTCTAGCTTCTGAAATAGGTCTCTCAGGTTCCTTCTTTTTATTTTGCCTGCAGTCAATAACAAGATGATTAGAATTACCACATGTGAAACAAGTTTTCTTAGGAGCATCAGAAATATTCTTATAGTTATTCTCCTTAGAAATTCTTACTTTGTCATTTCTATTCCTCTTGACCTTTTTAGGTTTCATCTTGTTGGTGACTGACTTCAACTTTTTCTTAAGTTGTTTCTGTGAGAGTAATCCAATATTGACTGCTTTATTCTTTGACACACTATTCTATTTATTTTTGTGATTGTTAGAGCATTTTCCAGAAGTGTCCTTTTCAATACTAGTTTTAACAAAACTCACAGGTTCACTCAACTTTCATTTCATTCCTATGTGTGTTTTATCATGTTTTTCCTTATCAGATTCATAACCTAAGGCAGATGTCCAATTCTTGTTAGAAAGCATTTGTTGGACTTTCTTACCAGAGTTTGTCTAAACTCTGAAAGTATCATTTTCTTTAGCTATCTCAGATGTTAAATATTTCACTTGTATTTCTAGCTGAGTTTGCATGTGTATAGCATTCTCACAGTCTTTCTTAGTGCTAAGCATGTGTGAATTTTCAGATTCAAAAAAGTCATTCCTATCTGTCAGAGTTTGTTTTTCAGATTTTAATCTTTCATTCTCAAGTGACTATGATTTAAAACTAACATGCAGAGTTTTAAGAAAAGACTTTAATTCATGGATGTTTTCAGTATTGAAATTGAAGACAAAGTCTGGTACCTTGTCAGAGTTTAGGATGGGTGCATCAGTGTTTGCCATAAGAGCATAGTTTGTTTCCTCTTCAGAGTCTGAGGAATCCATCCAATCTTTTTTTGAGGTAATGAGAACTTTTCTAGATTTCTTGCTTCTGCACTCAGTAGCAAAGTGCCCTCATCTTGTTACACTTGTAGCACTTGACCTTTGATTTGTCAAGTGTTTTTTATTTGTCATCTATATCTTCTCTTCTTCTGAATCTGTCTTTATTCTCTGACTCTCTATACTTTTTTTGGAAGTTGCATTTCTTTCTGTACTTCATATATTTCATCTTCTTGAAGCCTTTGACAATTATGGCAACCGTTTCCATCATGTCAGAGTCTGTGGAGTCATTAGAGTTTGCATCAGAGTTTGTCTCAGACTCTGATTCACTGCTTTCCTTGACCATTACAGCCTTTTCTTTTCTTGTTGAGACTTTTAAAACTTTCTCTTTTGGTTCTTCAACCTTTGTCTCAACATTCAAGGCAATAGATTTTGCTTTGCTACTTTTGCTATTCTTCCTTTGCTGTAATTCCAAGTCATGAGTCTTCAGACTTCCATAGACTTCATCTATAAATATCTCATCCAAATCAGCCCTAGCTCTTATCAAGGATGTTTGTAGATCCCATTCTTCAGGAAGAGCCCTTAGAAACTTGGTGTTTGAATCTTCATTATCATACACCTTATCCACCAAAGCCAAGTTATTCAACAGAGTAAGAAATCTGTCATAGATATCAGTGAGAGACTCATTCTGTTTGCCTCAAAGTATTCATACTTTTGAATAAAAACTTATCTTCTATTCTTATTGATTTCTTTGGTTCCTTGACATTGAACCTCTAGTACATCCTAGATTTCTTTTACAGTTTTACAGGTAATTTCTCTATTTGACATCACAGAGTCTAAACTATTATGCAATACATTCTTTACATTTGCATCTTTCAAGACCTCTTGCTTTTCTTCATTAGTCCACTCATTCTTGTCTTTCAGAGTGTAGTATTCACGAACCTGTCTGCATTCCACAATTGTTGATGGCACTAGCTTGATTAGTAGATATTGACCTTCATTGATTCTGTCTAAATAATCAGGATCAGTTGCTTCCAAGAACATCATCATCTTTACCCTCCATGTAGGGTATTCAGCCTTCTTCAAAATTGGGATTCTGATACTTTCATACTTGTTTCCAAACATGTTTATATGATCTTTAAGTTGTAATCAATTACCTGCTCTGATACCAATTGTTGTCCAGATAATAAACTATTATACAAGGGGGTTTAATATAATAATATCAAATCAAACGACTAAGAACACAAGTATTTAAAAGAAGTATTGTCTTGTATTAACTTTTGATGAACTTAATACAAAACTCTCTCAAGAAAAATAAAATTCTTAAGAGCTGCTAGGTTATCAGAATGATATAACTTGAATTCATACAATGTTAACCTAATTCTGTGTTTATATAGTACACAGTTACAAAATCAAATATAACAAGGATATTGATAAGGATAGATTTCATAAAGATAATTGGATTGCAATAAGACACTTCCATCTTTATCCTAATCAATCTCTGATTTATCTGTTTCGTTCTTTGACAAATTCTGATCATAAACTCTGTCAGTTGATAATCTCTGATTGAGTATTTTCTGATAGAGTAAACTCTGATTGAGTATTATCTGATAGAGTAAACTCTGATTGACAGTTTCTAAACTCTGATGACATCAGCATAAACTATGTTCTTTAATAAACTCTGTTTGTGACATTCTCTGACAGCATCAGTGTTTACATTTCCAACAGAACATTTAAGAGAATCTTAATATTAATATTTAATAAAAATAAATAATAATTTGTATAACACTCAAGAGAATCTTAATAGTAATGAAATATATTTAAAAAATATAAAAATATATAATATTTTTTATAACATATAAGAGAATCTTAATATTAATATTTAAATACAAATAAATTGCATGAAATTTTATTTTTATATAATTAATGAAATATATTGAAATGGGTAATTAAATACCTAGTAGAACACTTACTAAAATTTTAATAATTGTAAATTTTCATAAGTACTCTACAAATTATTTTAGAATAATTTTTAATAATATTTTGTATAACACTTAAAGAGAATATTAATATTAATATTTAATAAAAATAAATTGCTTGGAATTTATTTTTATATAATTAATAAAATATATTGAAGAATACTTAGTAGAATTTTAATTTTATTAGCTTCTAAAGGTTGGCTATTAAAATAAGAATGCTAATTATTTTATTAATTATTTTAAAATAAAAATCAAGAATACTTAATAAATCACATAAAAGAATCTTAATATCATTATTTAAAGATTTAAACTATATGAACTTTAATCTAAATATAAACGATGAATTATTTTGAAGAATCTACTAGAATTTTAATATTACTATATTATCTCAATTGTTCTATCGAGTATTGTCATGTTTTATATTAATAAATTCTATTATTTGTATTCAAGAAAAATATTAATAAAAAAGATTTATTAGAATTTTAATATTATTAAATTCTCTTAGATGTTTTATTGAGTGATTATGTAAAGGATTTGTTTTTAAAAATTCTAGTTATCTTATATAATATTGCATTAGTTTTAATTTTTTATAATACAATTAATAAATCTTAATATATAATTATAAAAAAGATAAATTAAATATGTAACAAATTAAAATGACAAGTGTTATAAAAAATAAAATATCATCCAATATTTATAAGGTATTTCTCATTAATAAACAAATATATTTAAATTTATTCTCTAAAGTGATTTTGAAAGGTATGTTTCAAATATTCTTCTAAAAGTGATCATGTAAAGTATTCATCAAATTATTTTCTGAAATGTTGTGTAATTTTATTAATTTTTATTTAAGATTCAATAATTAAAATGTCGATATAAAAATGTCGTGCAAGATATATTACAAGATTCTTTAAAAAATGTTGAATGAAAATGGAATAGTTTTTAAATATTATTTGCTTCACATCCAAAATGTTAGATTGTTTAATTTTTTAGACCAAAATTATTTTATGTAATGTTTGTTTTATAGATTCAAAACTGTGTATCTCAGTAAATTTTCAATTTTTTCTTTTATTTTTTTTATTTATGTACAATTCAGACGTGAACACCATTTGTATTTAAATGTTCAGAAGTGTCTTGTAAAAATATTATTTGTTTCACATCCCCAATATGTTTTCTAAATTTATAGTTATTATTATTAATTTATAAAAGGAAATATTATATGTGAGTCTAACGTTATTTTTAATTTTTAATTTTCTTAGCCCAACTATTACTCCTTCTAGATGTTTTACCCACTTTACAGTGTTGTCATCTTCTCCATTTAGAAAATAAAGAACATATTTCATTCTTTTGATGACTTGTGAATTAAATCTTCTTCATACAAATTTAACACTCTTCCATTCTCCATAAAGTATAGTAGTTTCTCTTTTGGTACAATACCATCAAACATATATTTTACCAAGTAAACAACAATGAGTTTGTCCAAATGGTCTTGAGTCAATTGTTCTTCAGGTTTGTCCTTCAAAGAATATGTATCTCTAAATACATTAGCTTCACCTCTGTAGACATTGGCTTTTGAGTTACCAATTCATCCCTTATCATTTCTAAGTCTAGCATTGAGAGTTAGAGACTCAGTTTTTGTCCATAAAAGATCTAGATTCTTCTTTCTGACTAGAGTTTATTGTTCTTCATCCTCATCTTTAAAGTTAGTTTTTCCTAGAAGGAATGTGGTTCCTTGCATAATAAGTAGAGCCTTTGGTTTTGATGAAGCTTTTTGTACGACTTTTAGAGATGAATGAGATAGTTGACTACTTACAACACTTGCACTTGCACCTCTGGTTGACCTTGTCACAGGTGTAGATGTTTGTTGAAGTCTAGCTGGTTCAGATGTTGCAAGTTTCTTCTTGATCAAAGTTTTCCTTTGAATATAAATTTTCTTTTACTTTAACTGGACTTTAGCATTGTCAGTACCCGTATTCATTTTCTTCACTGTTCAGCCGTAATTGGATCTATGTTAGGATATTCTGCTTCAATCATCTTATTTGTCAATTCTGCATCCTTCTTTAATTTTTCTTCAACTTTCTCTGGATTTTCTTCCACTTTTTGGAGTTTTCTTGCTAACTCTGCATCTTTCCTAATTTAATCTAATTGAGTTACAACATTTCTTTCACTCAGAGATTACTTCTTGTCTTTGTCTTGTCTAGATCCTGAAGGAATCAAAGTCTGTGAAGAAATCAGAATTTGTGTCTTCACAATTTTATCTCTCTTATGACTCCCAGAAATTGTTTCATTCTTTCCACTTTCATCACCATCAAATTTATCAAGAGATTTAAGAGGAAGATCATCTTTGCATTTATCTTTTGAAGCTTTCTCCCCCTTTCTTACATAATGAAGGATAGAGAGATGATCAATAATAAGAGTAAATGAGTCCTGAATAGAAGAGACAACAATACTTAGAGTCTCTACTTTGGATTCCAAAGCTGTATACTATTTGAAGAGAGTGGTGAATTTCTTGTCAAAGCCATGGTTGGTAAGTTGGACAACAGTCTGAATTGAAGCACCCTGTTTGATAACATCCCCCATGCAGAGAATTCATTTCACTGTGAAGAGCCTTAGTGAACACAGTTGTGGCCTTCAACAGGGTCTTCATTTCATCAGATGAGAGGTCAGAGTTTGCCATTTAAACAAGGTCATGAGCCCGAGACCAGTTGACCTTTTCATGAGAAAATTTCCAATATGTCTCTCAAAGTTGCTGTGTGACAAGATCTTCATAGGATGGTATTCTCTGTGTAGTGTGTCTGACAACACCTTCTGTATCAAGAGCATGTTCTATCTCATCCTTGAGCTGAGCAATAATGCAATAATCTAGATACTCCATTTGTAATCTATCGAGAGCAACATGAGTATTGAATGGCCATCTTTTAGAGTTGTACCTTTCTTGATAGGGGATGGAAAGATCAGTAGGCTCCTCATCAGCAAAAATGGCAAACAGATTATCATCAGAGTCTATATATGTAGCAACTACAACATGACTAGGACCAGGTGCATCAGAGATTGGTACTTGAAGGACATGTTGAATAGCAGAGCCTATTTCTAGTGTACTTTGAGCACCTGCACAAGGAACAGAACAACCTAAGACACTTTTTTCTTTTAAAGTAATCTCATTACTTCTCACATCACACATCTCATAAATTTTAAAAGTCAGAGTTTGCTCACTAGAAGTAATTAACTTCATTCTCATATCTAACTCTCCTTTTACCAGAACCAATGTTTGCCTCTCTATGTCATTTCTATTTTTCTCACATTTTATAAAAATAAGAGGTGGCTGAGAAGAGTTGTCTGTGGTCACATGAATAGAGGATACCTTTCTTGGACAATTCATGGTCATTCCAGCAGGAAAAGAAACATGTATAAAATCTGAACTTAAGCTATCAGAGTCTATAAAGTCTAAAGAAAAGTTAGAGTTTATACCTTGAAGATGGGGAGAGGCTGATGAAGTATCCACTGGCTGTGCAGAGAGAGGTTGTACCAATATTGCATCAGTGATTGCCAAAGGAGTAACATCAAAGTGTAAGGTCTCGGTATATGTATCTTTTGAATCAGAATGTAATGATTTTTCCTTGTTTTGGTCTGCAATCACATTGATGGTGATTAGTTCTTGTGGGACCAGAGTATGTATAGTAGCTGTTTCACCACTTTGAGGTGAAGGTTCTTGTGTGCTAGACTCTACTAGTAGTTGGCCTTCAACATCAGCAACAACAGGATCTACAGTTAGAGTTTGTGTGCCTGCATCCAAACTTTGATTGGATGGTTCTTGTGTTGTTGGGGCCTTAACAAATTCTTTAACCCTTTGAGCTGAAGGTTCTTGTGGGTTGTACCCCTGATCCAAGTTGGCTTCATCTGCTAGTAGTGCGGCTTCTGTTGAACTTTGATCAACAGGTTTTTGTGTGTCTGTCCCTTCAGAGACTGCTACCTCACTTTGAGAGATAGGTTCTTGTGTGTCTAGGACAAAAAAAACTCTCTGTTTCTTCTTCCTGAAGAATACCATGTGATCGATCTTACTTTCTTTCAGGGCAACAACATCCTAAGTTTTTTTTGAAGCCATTTCTTTAGTGATCTGAGCAACTAGTTCTCTCACCCTTTCATAAGAAAGTTCAAGTATTCTCTGAGTTGGTGAGTTAGTAGGGGAATCAGAGACTACCATTGTTCCTGATGATGTAGCAAGATCAGTATTTTGCGTATTAGGATTGTCATCATCATTTTTATCCCAGCATTTCTCGTCAACAATTTCACTGTCAGCCCATGTTCTTTTTTTATCTTTATTTGGTACATCCTTTAAAGCACCTTCCAAGTTGATTACAGGACTGGTAAAAGGATTAACATGAAGAGAGGTCTTGATTTGGTTTATATCCTCACTCATGTAGGATTTCCGCATCGATACTAAACTGTCTTCTGCAGAGGGAACTACATCAAGATTTGCAGCATCAGAGTTTGGTTGTTCAGAATTTGTAAAAACTGTCGCTTTAACTAGTCTCATCTTCTTCTTAGCAGGCTCTGACTCAGGATTGACATGAAATTTCTTCATGAATGAAGCAGGAGAAATATCGGAGGGAAGTTTAACAGATTTTTTGATTGGAAAAACCATGCCATCAGCACTATCATCAGAGTTTGTGTGCTCATCAATCAGTTTTCTTCTTCTTGAAGGAGACTGAGCCATAGATTTACCATTTCGTTTGAGGCCAGAGTCTTGTGCCTGAGAGGTGTATTTTGCGACTGATGCCTTTTGAGAGATACCAGAGGTTGGCAGAGGTAGTGTATCAGTGTTTGGTTGATGACTTGGGTTAGAATCTGAGTGGGGAATTGGTAAACTATGATCCTCAGTCACTGAGAGGAAACCACTTCCATACACAGTAGACAAAGTCTGATGAAGAAACTGCCTGACCTGTGCATGATAAAATACATCAGATAAGGATTCCCCTCTCTTGACATCCTTTCTAGAGAAATCAACAAAAAGTCTTTTATTCATTTAAAAACAGGAATGTTAGTGTCATCAACAAAACTAACATCTGGCAAAAGATGACTAAAAATCAATTGTAAAAATCTAGCATAATATACATTATGTTTATCATCACTAATGTTATGAGCTATTAGCCTAATCAATAAACAACTAAAATTAATATTTTGAGAATGGGTTAGAGATACCCTTTAACTAGTCTCATCTTCTTCTTAGCAGGCTCTAACTCAGGATTGACATGAAATTCCTTCATAAATAAAGCAGGAGAAATATCATAGGAAAGTTTAACAGATTTTTTGATTGGAAAGACCATGTCATCAACACTATCATCAGAGTCTGTGTGCTCATCAATCAGTTTTCTTCTTCATGGAGGAGACTGAGCCATAGATTTACCCTTTCGTTTGAGGCCAGAGTCTTATACCAGAGAGGTGTGTTTTGCGACTGATGCCTTTTGAGAGACACCAGAGGTTGGCAGAGGTAGTGTATCAGTGTTTGGTGGATGACTTAGGTTAAAATCAGAGTGGGGAATTGGTAAACTATGATCCTTAGTCACTGAGAGAAAACCACTTCCATACATGGTAGGCAAAGTCTGATGAAGAAACTGCCTGACCTGTGCATGATAAAATACATCAGATAAGGATTCCCCTCTCTGGACATCCTTTCTGGACAAATTAAAAAAAAGTCTTTTATTCATTTGAAAAATAGGAATGTTAGTGTCATCAACAAAACTAACATCTGGCAAAAGATGACTAAAAATCAATTGTAAAAATCTAGCATAATATACATTATATTTATCATCACTAATTTTACGAGCTATTAGCCTAATCAATAAACAACTAAAATTAATATTTTGAGAATGGGTCAGAGAATACCCAATTTATTAAGAGAGTAGGGGAATAACATCAAAATTTGTGTACATGGTTGTGAAATCCCTGGTTATGCAGTCAAAGAAGAAACTTCATTCTCTTCTAAGATTGGGCCTTGTAAAAATTTCCAGCTTCAATAGGCTTCTTCCATAGCCTATTTCTGTGAAGAAACCTTTGATGTCGCCCTCATTTGCCACATCATCAAACACTTCAAGCTCGAAAAGATAAAGAGCTTGTCGAACCACAGCCGGAATGATGGAATGTCTGTCATTGTACTCAAAGGTGATGATAGGTTCTTCAGTCTCACATGCATTATTGAAGCGAGCCGCGAACCAGATTTTTATCATGGCATGGGCAGATATTACATTGGATTCCCGAAGAGCATACCCAATGCAACTTTGGGCAAGAAAATCTTGGATTATATAGAAGTCTCCACTCTCGGGTATTTTTTAGAAAAGAATAGAGTTGTTAGAAGTAGCAAAAGTATAATTTTGGAAAGAAAATCCCTTACAAGCCGTTGAAACAGATGTTTTGGAGATGCTTAGGGTTTTAGAGAGAATGAGAAAATATGTGACAGAATATAAAAGAACTTGATGAGTCTCTCTCAGTAAGCCTTGTAACCTGTAATGGGACACATGGCAACAAGTTAGAGGATACAAAATAATTTGAACGGTTCCTAGAATTCTGCAATTGTGTGTGTATATGTGTACATGTATAATATGAATCATTGTACATGATACATACGCACCTCAGAATTATTCTGATCAGAGATTAAAAATTATGACATCGCAAATGTAAATATGATGTCCCAAAAATAAAAATTAATTATTGAAAAACAAATAATTATATAAAGTTGACTGAAATACAATGAATCAGAGACTGCCACTAAGCTGACAGAGTATACCACAGACTTTGAAAGAATTTATCATAGAATCTAATAGTTGAGGACATCAGAGTCTGCAAGTACTGAGTCAGTCATCAGAGTGTCCTTGAATCTATTTGTTGTCCTTAAACTCCTCCTAACATTCCTAACTCATTTACTAATCTCCTAAATGTTGCTTTACACAGAGACTTGGTAAAAATGTCTTTTAGCTGCTGATCAGTTGGAACAAAATGCATTTCAATTGTTCCTTCCATGACCTGTTGTCTGATAAAATGATAACTGATACTGATGTGATTTGTCATAGAGTGTTGAACTGGATTTTCTGTCATTGCAATTGTACTTTGATTATCATAATATATATGAATTTTAGAAAATTTCAAACCATAGTCCAACAGCTGATTTTTCATCCACAGAATTTGAGCACAGCAACTTCCTATAGCAATATATTATGCCTCTGCAGTTGATGTTGAGATTGATTTCTGTTTTTTACTGAATCATGAAACTATTCTTCCTCCTTAAAATTGACAACTCCCACTTGTATTTTTCCTATCTATTTTGCAACCTGCAAAGTCAGCATCTGAATAACCTATAAGTTTAAAATCAGATTCTCTAGAATACCATAAACCAAGATTAATGGTGTCATTGAGATATCTAAAAATCCTCTTAACAGTAATCAAATGTGGTTCCCTTGGATTTGCCTAAAATCTAGCACAAAGACAAGTTACAAACATAATATATGGTCCGCTTGCAGTCAAGTAAAGTAGTGAGCCAATCATACCTCTATAGGTTGTCACATCAACATGTTAACCAATATCTTGATCCAACTTGGTTATTGTGGCCATGGGAGTAGTTGCAGTAGTAGAGTCTAGCATGTTGAATTTTGTCAGCAAATTTCTTGTATACTTGGTCTGATTAATGAAAATGCCTTCTTCAGTTTGTTTGACTTGTAGTTCCAAGAAGTAGCTCAACTCTGCCATCATACTCATTTGGTACCTGAACTGCATTAGCTTGGAAAATCTTTCACACAATTTGTCATTAGTGGATCCAAAGATTATATCATCAACATATATATGAACCAGTAACAAGTCCTTACCTTGATTCCTATAAAATAAGGTTTTATCAATTATACCTCTAGTAAATCCACTTTCCAGTAAAAATTGAGCCAGAGTTTCATACCATGCCCTAGGAGCTTGTTTAAGTCCATATAGTGATTTGTTTAACCTGTAGTGATTTGGATATTTTAGATCTACAAATCCAGGAGGTTGCTCAACATAGACTTCATCTTCAAGCTCTCCATTTAGAAATGCACTCTTAACATCCATTTGGTAGACTTTGACTTTCTTGTGTGCAGCATAAGCAAGAAAGATTCTGATTGTTTCTAGTCTAGTAACGTGTGCAAAGGTCTCATCATAGTTAATGTCTTCTTATTGAGAATATCCATTGGCAACTAATCTTGCTTTATTTCTTGTAATGACTCCATCAGAGTCTGTCTTGTTCCTGAAAACCCATTTGGTGCCCACAATAGATCTATTATTTGGTCTTGGAATAAGAGTCAACACTTCATTCATCTCAAATTCATTTAACTCCTCTTGCATTGCAGTTACCCAATCTGCATCTTTAAGTGCATCTTCAACTTTTTTTGGTTCTGTCTGTGAAAGAAAGTTATGATACAGACATCCATTTTGGGTTGCTTTTCTTGTCTGAATTCCAGTGTTTGGATCACCAATTATCAAGTCAGGTGTATGATCATTGGTCCATTTTCTGATGTGATAAAGATTCCTTGAACTAGATGCCCACATTATTGCCTTCATAAAATTATTCTTTAGTAAATGTTGATTATCCCCCTGAAAGTGTGCTTACTTTAGAGTTTATATTAATAGAGTTTGGATTATCAGAGTCTATGTCTATTAGAGATTGATCAAATATTTTAATTACAGAGTTTGGTTCAGTATTCTCTGTGAAAGATTGATGTTGCTCCCCCTCAACATGTGTAGTAACTTCACTTGCAGTCTTTGTTTCTTCATAGTTTAGAGAATCAGAGTTTATCTCATCAGAATTTGTATCCTCTGATTTTTAATTTTCAAATCTCATACATTCTTGAGCTTGCTCATCATATAATCATGTGATCTTAGTTTCATCAAAAGAGACATTTATGGATTCCATAACTACCCTTGTTCTTAAGTTGAACACCTTGAAGGCCTTTGAAGAAGCCTTTGAGGTTGTGGAGTACCCAAAAAAATACCTTCATTTGCTTTCAATTCAAACTTTTTGAGCTGTTCAGGATGTGTTTTTAGAATAAAACACTTGCTTCCAAATATGTAAAAATACTTCACATATGGCTTCCTTCCTTTCATCATTTCATAGGGAGTTTTTACATGCTTGTTGATCAATGTACAATTTTGAGTAATGCAAGCAGTGTTCACAACTTCTGCCCAGAAGTAAGTAGGAAGTTGTATAGCTTCCAACAATGTTCTAGCAACTTCAATCAGAGTTCTATTTTTCCTTCCAACTACACCATTTTACTGAGGAGTACCAGGTGCTGAAAATTATCACTCCTTAGAATCTTCACTTTGAATGTTGATCCATTTTCAATCATAGTGATGTGATCAAAAATGATCTCAGCTGTTTCAACCTTCTTGTGTAGAAAATACACCCAAGTTTATCTTGTAAATTCATCAACTATTACCATAGTATACCTTTTCTTTCCAATTGACATGATATTGACAGGACCAAATAAATCAAGATGTAGCATGTGGAAGGGTTATTTAATTAAAGATTCAGTCTTACTTTTGAAGGATGTCTTTCTCTGTTTTTCCTTTTGACATTTGTCACATAGGCCATCAAGATGGAATTGAGCTTTTGGAATACCTCTCACAAAATCCTTTCTCATCAGTTCATTTATATTTCCCAAATTTAAATGACACAACTTTTTGTGTCAATTCCAACTTTTTATTTGAGTTGCTTTTCCAATGAGGCATGTTATTGGTCCTTCAGGATTTATCTCCAAACCAGCTTCAAATAGGTTGTTATGTCTATGACCAATGAGAACCACTTTGCCAGTCTTTTTACTCTTGACTTCACAATGTGTTTCATGAAATTCCACAGAATAACCTCTAACTGTCATTTGACTCACACTCAACAGGTTTTACTTGAGTCCTTCAACCAGAGCTACATTTTTAATGATGACATTTCTAATTATAATATTGTTATATCTCAGTGTTCTTCCTATGTTTCCATCTTCATAAGATACTTCTGGGACATCCTTCTCTTCAAACTCTGAAAGTAGGGATTTATTTCTAGTCATGTGTGCAGAACATCCACTATCAATCACTATGATGTTTTTCCTGTTTCCTGCAATCATACTTGCAACTTAATTAGAAGTTTTGAGGACCCAAACAAGTTTGAATCCTTTATTTTTAACATTTTTAACTTTTATAACAGGAGTAACTTTATCAGAGTTTAAGTTAACAGAGTTTGCATTTCCATAGTTTGGTTTTCTTCTAACAGCTTTTACAACATACTTTTGTTTTGCAGCAAACATAGAGGAAATATGATTTTTATTCAAATGAGGCAAAAGTTCATAATAGTTAATATACATACTATGATATTTTTTACAAGTGTAAATAGAATGTCATAAGCTACCACAATGAAAACAAGGATTTTGTGGCCTATATCTAGTCTGTTTCCTAACTTCTGATTTAGGTCTCTCAGGTTCCTTCTTTTTATTCTACCTACAGTCAATAGCAAGATGATTAGAATTACCACAAGTGAAACAGGTCTTTCTAGGTGTATCGGGAATATTCTTATAATCAGTCTCCTTAGATATTCCTACCTTTCCATTCTTATTTCATTTCACTCTTTTAGGCTTATTTTTATTGATAATAGACTTCATCTTTTCCTTAAGCTGTTTCTGAGAAAGCAAACCAATATTTATTGGTTTATCTTTTGACATAATAGTTTCTTTATTTTTGGAAATGTTAGAACCTTTATCAGAAATGTCGGTTCCATTACTAGCCCTAACAAAGTCCACAGGTTTAGTCAAATATTCATTAAATCTTGTGTATGTCTTAGGAATTTTATTCCACTTTTCACTATCAGACTCATAACCCAAAAGCAAATGTCCAGTTTTTTTCTATTAAAATTTCCTGAACCTTTTTATCAGATTTTGTCTAGACTCTGAAGGTTTCTCTTTCTTTAGCTAATTCAGTTTTTAGATAAGTCACTTGGATTTCTAACTGAGTTTGCATATGTATGGCCCTTTCACAATCTTTCTTAGTATTGGTCATGTGCACAAATTCATAATCAAGAAAATCATACTTCACAGATAATTTTTGAATTTCGGATTTTAGCCTTTCATTTTTAAGAGATTGAGTCTTAAAACTGACATGCAAGGTTCTAAGAAATATTTTTAAATCATAGATATTATCAGTGTCTATGTTGAAGATTAAATCTGGTACCTTATCAAAATTTGTAGTGGGAGTCTCAGAGTTTGCCATGAGAGCAAAGTTCACTTCCTCATCTAGGTTTGAGGAGTCCATCCAGTCTTTCTTGGATATTATGAGTGCCTTTTCAGCTTCATTGCTCCTGCACTCAGTTGCATAGTGCCCCATCTTGTTACACTTGTAACACTTCACTTTTGATTTGTCAAGTGTTTTTTACTTCCCTTCTATGTCTTCTCCCTTCCTAAACTTTTCTTTGTTCTCAGAATTACCAGACCTTTTCTGAAATTTTCCCAGATTTCTGAACTTCCCGTAGTTTATCTTTTTGAAGCCCTTGACAATCATAACAACCATTTCCATCATGTCAGAGTCTATGGATTCATTATCAGAGTCTTCATCAGATTTTTCTTCAGACTCTGATTCACTATTTTCCTTTACTTTCTCAATTTTTACTTTTCCTTTTGAGACTGTAGGAATTTGTTCCTTAGTTTTCACAGTTTTTGTCTCCATATTTAATGCAACTATCTTTGCCTTGCCACTTTTTCTGTTCTTCCTTTGTTGTAACTCCAAGTCATGAGTTTTTAGTTTTTCATATACTTCATATAGAGTTATATCTTCCAAGTCTATTCTATCTCTTATCAAGGATGTTTGCAAGTCCCATTCTTCAGGTAGAGCCCTTAGAAACTTTGTGTTAGAGTCCACATTCTCATACACCTTACCAACCAAAGCCAGATCATTCAACAGAGTGAGAAATCTTTCATATGTATCAGTTAGAGATTCATTGTGGTTTGCCTCAAAAAAATAATACTCTTGAATTAGAACATATCTTCTATTCTTTTTTATCTCTATGGTTCCTTGACATTGAACCTCTAGTGCATCCCAGATTTCCTTTGCAGTTTTTTAAGCATTTACCCTATTAGACGTTACAGAATCCAGACTATTGTGTAAGATATTTTTTACCTTTGCATCCTTGAGAACTTCCAGTCTTTCTTCAATAGTCCACTATTTCTTGTCCTTAAGAGTGTATTGTTCAGGAACTTGTCTTCCTTCAACTATGGTTGTTGGTACCAACTTTGTTGGATAGTACTAAGCTTCATTAATCATGTCTAGATAATCAGGATCTGTAGCTTCTAGAAACATCATCATTTTCAACCTCCATGTAGGGTATTCAGACTTTTTTAGAATTAGAATTCTAATACTTTCATACTTGTTTCCAGACATGGTTTGAGATCTTTAGGTTGTACCAAATTGCCTGCTCTGATACCAATTGTTACCCAGTAATTAGACTATTATAGAAGGGGAGTTGAATATAATAGTATCAAACAATCGAAACTAGAATACAAGTATATAAACGAAACACTGTTTGTATTAACTTTGACAAACTTAATACAAAACTCTCTCAAGAAAATCAATGTTCTTAAGAGCTGCTAGGTTATGAGAATAATATGCATTAAATGATAATTAATGTAAACCTAAATTATTTATACAGTACGCAGCTACATATCTAAATAATGACTAATTAATACAGAGATATGATTTTCATCATTATCTTCGGAATAGATAGCTTCAAGAATGTAATTGTCTTTTATACAAACACTTCATTTTCTGTCTTCAATCATGTCTTGATTTGTCGAATTACCATTTAACAGACTCTGATCATCTTTAGACTATGTCGGTTTGAATAGACTCTGATTTTGTAGACTCTAGTAACATCATCTAGACTCTGATCAGCTTTTGTAAACTCTGATTGATAGACTCTGTTGGATAGACTCTGACAACATCATTTCTTCATATCTAACAGAAGTTTCTTAGTTTTTTTCCTTTACCCGAAGTAATTTCATAACTTTCTAAACGTTCAAATATCTTGTCATTTTATTTTCGTTAAATCATACATTTTCTCTTACTTGAAACCCCAACAAGATTCATAATATGAGATAAATGATATAAAAAATCACTCACAAAAGAAGAACATTTTATCACACTAACCACAATTAGCTGGAGTTGATGAACAAAACAATGAATAAAATATGTAGACATATTTTCTTTCAATGTGAGAGATTTAATACCATTTAATTTACCACTCGTGTTTGAAACTCCATCATAAATTTTCCCTCTCAATAGGGATAATGATAATCCATCTCTTGTAAATAACATATATATGGCCTTTTTCAATAACTGAGAAGAATTATATGTCACATGTTCCATTGAAATAAATCTTTAATTACCTCTTTATTCTTGTTAACATATCTAACGATAACATACATTTGTTCCTTCAAAGAGATGTCTCGAGAATTATCAACAATAAGTGAAAGAATTTATCACCAATGTCAACAGATATGCTTGATCTTGTATATGTTGCACATGCATTTACCAATTCTTTTTATACTTTTGTGGGTGTAAGTTAACAATTTCCAAGAGCATTAAATATTCCTTTGTCCTTGCAATGTCATTCTAGAGGTTTCACAAAATTTTCCTTATTCAAAGAAGTTGAAGACTCGTTATGACCCCAAAAGGAAATACCTTAACACAAAAGGAATCAAATTACTTCCAAACTTGCAGTCAAGCGATTGCGATACTCAACCTCTACCACATACCCTTATGCAGAAAGAATATGTGTTATGTTTTGCCTTTGGTTTTTAAATGCTTGACAATGTCTAGTAGTTTCATTGTGGAAACTCCCAACATAATCAACATGTTTGTTGTCCCATAAACAATGTCAATATTTGTAGAAAGGGGTTTGAATAGAAATATTAAAAAAATTGCTTACTTGTAAAGTTTTATATTTGTTTTTGAGTGTTTGAGAAGTATTATATATTGAACTTGAAGTAGAAATTGAAACATAAAATAAACTTGAACAAAGATTTAAAAATTACTGGTGGATTGATTAATCCATCGGTTAATTGATTTGCTCAATTAATCTAGGTTCAAAGACCCGACTGCTTTTACAAAGATAGAACTGAATTAATTGATCTTTACAAGTGCTTTAAATCTAGAACAGTTGATTATGAAATGTATTATATCTTAATTAGTTCTATCTATTTTATCACTCTTGTTTATATATCACAAAAGTGTTTACAACTTTCGAGAATAGTATAAAACAAAAATATATATTCTAGGAATGTTGTTACAACTATCTTTCCTATTTGTCTAAACTATTTTGAGTAAATTCTCCATTCTAGAAAAGACATCTTCAATTGAATCTTCACAGTCAGGGTTGACTGTCTTCCATAGTTGTACTGTAGTCTGCAAGATTCCTGACATTTTATTCTTTATTGTCATCCCTATCAATTGATAATTTCGTATTAAGCATATCAATTGATTCTTCCTTGCTTCCTTCAACTAATGTATTCCTTCAATTGATCTTTTTATCCATCGATTGATCATAGTAGTTAAGTCATCAATTGATTAATGGTATCAAACGATATACCAATCGATGGGTCTTCATACCAGTTGATAGTCTTCAATCTTTGACTTGACTTCTATCAATTGATCTTTCATCCATTAATTCTTCAATATCAATTGATCATCCTTCACTTATATATTTTTTGTCTTCAAAGTATCTACAATTTCAACAGTATAAAACACACATCAATTGATGATCTATATCAGTCGACTCTAGTATCAATTAATGAGTAGAAAACTATCAATTGATCTAATTTTATTGATTGATAAAGACCAAGTACAACAATGTTTCATTAATCAATATTCATTTTATCAGTTGATTACTACAAACACTTCAATTGATAAATGATTTCCTAATCAATTGATATTTATAGACTCATATTAATTGTTTAGTTACAATAAATAAATTTCTATGATTTTAAGGCTAAGTTATCATCAAGACTAATTTCTAACACAACTTGTTCTTTAAACACATCTAATGTTTTATTCAATTACTAAAACTGGTTGTTGTAAAAACATCTTTACCCATATAATGTGCCCTCTTCGGCTTCAAAAGATAACACCATAAATAATAGAACTCATCTTTGACAACACTGTACTCCAACCAATCATATTGTGTAAACTAATTTTATTAAAATTTTTTATTAATTTTGTTGAATTACTTATTCGGAAAATTATAATCAAACGGGTTGACACGAACCTTTAACAAGATATGCTCTTTGAACTTGATCTCTAATGTTAGCATCATAACTATCAAAAGGAATTCGAAGCCCTGGATTATAAATAATATCATTCGGATTAAACTCAACATTGATCTTCTTAGGACCCTGTGTTTTTTACAAGTATTTGAATTAATATTAGCCTCTAAACTAAAATTGAGAGAGCCTAATTAAGGGTATGGTTGGAGTGTGATTCTTATTTAAGGGAGACATGGGTCATTTAATCACATACATATCCATTAAAACTTACAAACAAATATATTACATACATATAATACACGTATATATTGATGAATTGAAATAGAGAGAACTCAATTCATAAAAAAATAAATATAATATACTTATATATATATGGATTATATATACACGGGTCAATTAAAGAAAACATACATGAATATCTGATATGCGAGTCGAGAGAGTTGCAGAGACTACATGGACTCGAGTCACTCAATTAGGGGTTTAGCCAATTTGTAGTGTATTTTTGTTGTTAAAATTGATACGCTGAAGTACTAATAAAATTTACATAATTTTAATTTTATAATATAACCTACTTTAATAATTTAGTAATAATTAAATTATAAATAATGATAACTAATATACTATTTTCTTCAAAAAAAAAGATAATTAATATACTATTATATATTTATATGATATATAGATTTTATATTAATATATAATTTTTATTTATTTCTAGAAAAAAAATATTATTATCTACCTCATGTTTTAAAAAATATGCGAGGCTATTTTTCTCCTTGAAATATTCGAGGAAAAAAATATTGAAAATTTTGAGCTTAGTTGGGTTTTAGCTTCTCGTAACCTCCCTATTTCCGCTCTTGAATGGGAGATGAGGAATAGATATGACAAAATAGGTATAGATCTAGATTTGAAGATCCAAAATTTATGGAATCGAATCTGATTTTATATCTGAATTATATAATTTGATAAATATTTGAAAATTAATTTGATCTGAATCGAAAATTTAATCAAAAATAATTTGAAATATTATATCTGATAATAATTTGGAACCGATTAAAACCAAATACACAATCATATGAACAGAATAAAACTTGAAGTACAAGATCAGATTTGATAAAAATACAAATTACGTCAAATTAGAAAAGAGATGAATCGAATTTTAATCTAATAGGTATATTTTAATGGGTCATAGTTTATAATATATATATATATATATAAACAAACTCATTTTTTATTCAACAAAAATTATATTGAAAATAATTTTATATCAAAAATTTAAAATGGTTATATAATCAAAATTTTAAAAACTTATGTAATTTTATATTAATATATTTAATAATATGATATTTTTTAAAGTCACACAAATTAAAAAATAAAAGCGAATAAGTTATTACTTCAATAAATTTATTTAACAATTTTTATTTTAATTTTGTTGTAATTAAAATTAATCCATACAGACTGTATTTTTTCAATCTAAAATGATTTAAACCCAATTTAATTTGAACTGAACTTAATCTTATCTTAATCCAAAATTTAACCAATTTTAGTTCAAACTATATCTGATCTAATCCCAACAGTATACAAAATATATCATAACCGAATGTTGTCCTGATCAGAAACCGATCCGATTCAAAATTGATCTGATTCTCCGAATTGTTAGGAGTAGGAAGATCAGGAGAAAGACGGAGGATGGAACAAGTAACTAGACATGTATTTAACATTAATTTTGCTCATAACAGTTATGATAGTGAGTCGTTATATATAGTTATTATTTCTTAATGGCGGAATATTTTATTTTACTTACGGAACATTGGGTATTACTTGTATAATATTTTATTTAATTTATATACTTATCTTTCTATATAAAATCTTGCAAAACGGATAACTTCACTGAACATTTTTGTCATAACATAATGCATAATCCTATATTTTGCATATAGAGTTTTGTATGAAAATTACCGAATAATAAATTTAATTTTTCAACACACTTTGTAATTATAATTTAATTAAGAGTAATTTAATATGTTCGTAGAAAAAGTGTGTTTTATGTTTAATGCACTCTTTCAAAATTTTATAGGATGGACCAGGAAAATAAGTATCTGAATAGAATACCGATTGATCATTCTGCACACTATAGGAGATAATGGCATGTCCATAAAAGAAAAGTCACGCCTATTTAATTAAAATCGGATCAAATAATAGATATTACTCTCTTCATTTATTTATAGATCGCTTTGATTTTTGGCACACATAAAAATGTGTTTTGTCCGTGTATTTTTAGTACACAGACAAAACACATAAAAATGTTTGTCAAAAATCAAAACTGACTTATAAAAAAATGAAGGAAATAAACTCCGAATAAATATACAACTCCAAAATAGAAAGAAAAGAGATAAAGATATTTAATTGGCTGCAGATAATTATAAAATGACCAGTCTAAACTGGGTCACATTTAGATACTGTACTAGCCAAGGATCTGAAGAACTTGTTGGTTATTAAGATTCATCAGAGTCACGAGAAACCAAAAGAATGATATCTCTAAAATTAACACCCTAATTTATTCTTCTGCCTTCCGGATGTAATGGGAACAGCTCAAGGGTTTTGTTAATTTTATCACCCTCGTCTTCTTTACAATTATAGTTCTTGTATTCTTCCAATTTTTCAAATGACCATGCCCTGCACTTCCTCTTTAATATTGGAGTACTTTCTTCTACTTCTTTGTCACCCTGCAAAGTGATATAAAAATGTATCAATATAATACACTTTTATAGTTTTCATGGTCATTTTACTAACCCATCTTTTTATATATAGCCATGTACCTGGTGTTTAAAATATCGTTCTGCCGTTTTTAAAAAAATGTTTATTTTTATAAAATATTTTTTAAATGAGCATACATATATACCTTTGTGCACAAGGTTATGGTGCTAAATGAAGTGGAAGAGCTCCTGGGGCTGAGGCCGAGGTTACTGCGCTTCTGCTTTTGCCTCTCGCGAGCTTTGTGATTTTGGAACCAGTAGAACACATTCTTCCCTTCTATCTTTCCATATTTTCCGAGCTGTGTTGTGATTTGTTCTATTTGTTGTGCGTTGGGGGTGCGCATTCCTCCTCTGTACATCATCTCCAGTATCCCTGTTTGTTCTTGCGTTGGATTCCACCTTGTCCCTCCCGGATGTGTCTTCACAGGAAAAAACATATAGCAATTAACCACTAACACACACACACACACACACACACAAACAGTTTGTGTACTTTCTTGCCACCTATTTTTATATATAGTCAATGTCTGTCATTATCACAAAATTCTGGCCCATTTGTATATGAAATTATGAGTTAATTATACTCTGAATGGACTTATTATATATAAATTGGTATGTTTTCTGATACTATCATTTTGGTCCCCTGTGTCCTGGTTCCGCCCCTGTACACATCTTGACCTCCACTCAGGAGAGTAGAGAGGTTGTTTTCTAGAAAATGTCCCGGATTAACATGATATTATTTATTGATGGAATAAATTGCATGTATCTCATACACTACAAGAAACAGACTCCGAACTGACCGCCACAAAATTGATGGTATTTTCACATTTTAAAAAAACAGGCACAATGTATATAAACATTCTTCTCATGCATGCAATATTATGGAGCTGGATAATGCACGGGACTTATAATAAATACCTGGTTCAATGGTTCTTTCTTCTCATCCGAGGAAAGCACATCAGGTTTTCTAGAGCCACAATCAGGTTTAATAAAACTCCGAAGATCGAAAGGAACATCTTGACCACCACTGCTGCTAATCGGTTGCTTGGGAATAAGAGGGCGTAATCGCTTGCTGAATCCAAGCGAAAGCGAAGAGGAGGGTTCGTGCTGTTGGTGATGATCCCAGCTATTGATTATTCCACGTGCAAACTGATGATGCACCTTCATACTCATACCCATCAATTGCTAGCTAGCACAATGTTTCTTGATCTGAGAAATGCCACTTATTTATAGACCAAGAGATGTATCTCATGCTATACTACTAATAGTTGTATGTAAAAGACATAAATTTGAAGTGGGAAATGAGGTGGTGCCTTATACAACAAAGACCAAATGATGAGGTGAGGTTGACTTGAACATTCCCAATTTGCTAAAGGAAGATTGGTACCAAAAAAGTTTGATTTAAAGTTAGATCCACATGCTATAAATTCTTTCTCTAGATACGACAAGCCATTGATTTTACATGGTANGGAAGATTGGTACCAAAAAAGTTTGATTTAAAGTTAGATCCACATGCTATAAATTCTTTCTCTAGATACGACAAGCCATTGATTTTACATGGTATGGCATTCTCTTGGGGCTATGTATAGAAAAACCTTATTCTCCGGTTCATGTGATCATTTTAAACAAAATTTAATCCAAAGTTGAGCACAAGTTTGGTTTTTAAAATGCTTTTCTCTAGGAAAATAAATCTATTTAATGACTTACAAAGTTACAATGTATATACATATCTTATAAACACAACATTTAAACACTCACGGAGCGAAACAACTTTCTTATCATCAATTTTATAGAGCAAAAACATTTATTAAATACAAGTTACTATACTAAATTATTAATAATTATTCATTCCGTCCCAATTTAATTTATCTGTCGTGTTTAACTTTTTTTAATTAAATTAATCAAATTTCAACTGAAATTACATCTATTATATAATTGAAAAAGTTATAAAATTTATATTATTATAACATTTATATAATCTAATTTAAAGTATAATTTTCAGTTTTTAAAAATTATAAAAGACTAATTTATTATTTACAGTTAAAACTTTGTCAATTTCACCATAAAAATCAAATAAACAATTAATTTAGCACAGATAGATAGAATACTCACTAACATACTAACATATAATATGTATAATTTAAATTACAAAATTAGTAGAAATATCATAAATAATTTGAGTGACACCGAACACGTATAGCACAAGCGTGCGGGTGAATAAGCAGTGGTGATGTGCAAGTGTGTGATTGGGTAGTCTAATCAGATTGGTTTTCATTACAAAGCCTATTTTCTTTACTTTAATCATAAGG
>QRFB01010638.1:0-24661 GCA_008931105.1 Oenanthe javanica
ATATATATATATATATATATATATATATATATATATATATATATATATATATTATTTGGGTTTAGGTCCTTAAATAAAATAATTTATTAATTTTGTCCTTAAATTAATTTTTTTAACAAATATCAATATAATTATTAATGTATCACTTATACATGATAATGTGACCTAATTAAATTAAAATAACAAAAGTTGTGTTAGGTTTAATTGAGTCAGTTATTTTAAACTAATAATAATATATATTATTTAAAATTTTGAAGTGAATTATTATAATAAATATATGAATTTCAGTAACAAAAAATAATAAATATAATAATATAAATGATTTGCTTTCTCGGAGTTCATTAAAATAATAAATTTTAATAATAAGAGGCGAGGAAATGACTAGAGCTGTAAACGAGTCGAGTCGAGTTTTTCCTTAACGAGTTCGATCTCGAGTTTTTCTAACCGAGTCGAGCTCAAACTCGATTATTAAACGAGTTTTTTTTTGCGCCGAACTCGGGTTCNTGCCCTTTTTATCATACCATATTCACACACTCTGTATGCGTATTAATTTGGTGATTTTCTCTCTCCACACGTAGATATACATTAATTGTCTTCTTCTTCAGTTCAATCTACACCTTTTATTTGTTCCCACTAGATTATTTTTTTTATTATAAAGAAGTGGATATACATTATACAAACACAATTATATATATTACAATTCCACAAATGATATTGTTTAGTACGATCTGTAAAATGAATTCATATTGTCTTGATTCAACATGTACAAATTAAATCATATTTAAAGAATTTTTTAATCAAATCTTTTATATATATTATATACTAACTTATAACCCGTGCAAAACACAGGCGGAATTAATAAATTATATATTAATTATTTTCTATGATTTAAATATATAATTTATATTTTTTATTATATCTGCTATGATAATATAATATATAATAAAAATTATATATAGATAAAATAATAATATTATTTTAATATTCATGAGATTTAATTAATAAGTTTTAATATTCATGAGATTTAATTAATAAGTTATAATTTCAAGTAGAAGTGAAGTGAGATATGTTATTAGATTGTTGTACAAAAAAATGACTCACCGATAATAGAGTTATATGTAAAATATATATGATTTAAATTTAAATTATAATTATATCATAATTGCGTAAAAAAGGTCATACAAAAAGAAAACTTACGGATGATAAAAAGAGTTGTACAAAAAGAGGATTTACCGGACGGACGACCAGCTGACCAAATTTTTTATTTTTCTTTAAATTTAATTAGGAAACTTTTTATTAATTTTTATTAATAATTTGAGTAGAGTTTGTGTTTTGATAAATAATTTGTGTTATGCGATTAAAACAGAGAAATAGATGGAAACTAAAAAAAATGCATATTATTTATCATAATCTTTAATGATATATTAAATAAAAATTATAGGATAAACTTTAATGATATATTAAATAAAAATTATAGGATAAGTAAGATTCATAAAAAAATGTAGAATATAAGTTAAATATAATATAATATTATCATATCTTGTATAAAAGAAAAACTACTGGGGTTAGAGTTGTATGTATGATTATATTCTTTTTAAAATTATATTTTATTAAAATTCAATGGTTAAGATTGTTTCTATGGCTCACATAAAATTGAACGGTTAAGATCTTTTTTATGATTCGCCCAGTACCATAACGACGACAAAAAATTTTAATCTTTCGATTATAATAATATAGTATAGATATTCAATTTGTAAAGACAAAATTCTCTTCTTTTTTTTTATCCTTTTCAAAAACATAATATATTGATTCAATTTATATACAAATATATTCTTATATGCTCCAATATGATATACCTTTGAATTCATGGCACATGTATGCAACAAAAATCTCAATCATAGTCTTATATAAATTGCAAGAATGAATGAGAACATATACGCGTTGCCTAAATGCGTAAACCCCTCCGGCGCATCTTAATAATGCGCAAACACTAGTAAAATTAATATAAAAAATACTCCCTCCGTCCCGGCCAAATGTTTACATTTGGTCCGGGCACGGAGACCAAGGATAGTGGGTGTAATAGTGATTTTATTGTTAAAATAAATGAAGTAGTGGGTGTAATAGTGTAAAGTGTTGAAAAANTAGTATAGATATTCAATTTGTAAAGACAAAATTCTCTTCTTTTTTTTATCCTTTTCAAAAACATAATATATTGATTCAATTTATATACAAATATATTCTTATATGCTCCAATATGATATACCTTTGAATTCATGGCACATGTATGCAACAAAAATCTCAATCATAGTCTTATATAAATTGCCTAAATGCGTAAACCCCTCCGGCGCATCTTAATAATGCGCAAACACTAGTAAAATTAATATAAAAAATATATGCTAATTCTTGATATGCATAGCTACCACATTCGCATACCCAAGATGCATGTTTGGTGTGCTATTTTAGTCAACTCCCGCGCCATGTGATATATTGGTCGTATGTTATTAAAAAAGTGATATAAAAAGCATTTACCCGAGTAAGAGCTAACTAATATAAAGTTGTATGTATGTCAATTAATATTTATAAATTAATTATATTTTAATATTATATATGTGATCAATATAGTTTAAAAATTAATTTTTAATTTTAAATATATATGTTAAAATAAGAAAATGTCCCATTAATAATTAAATTGATGTTTGTTAAAAATTTTAGACAGAATGATCTAATTTTAGAGTAAAAATTAATTTAAAAATTCAATTAAAATATTATTTTATTTAAGGACTTAAATCTAAAAAATTATATAATTTAAGGACTTAATTACANCAAGTAAGATTCATAAAAAAAATGTAGAATATAAGTTAAATATAATATAATATTATCATATCTTGTATAAAAGAAGAACTACTGGGGTTAGAGTTGTATGTATGATTATATTCTTTTTAAAATTATATTTTATTAAAATTTAATGGTTAAGATTGTTTCTATGGCTCACATAAAATTGAACGGTTAAGATCTTTTTTATGATTCACCCAGTACCATAACGACGACCAAAAATTTTAATCTTTCGATTATAATAATATAGTATAGATATTCAATTTGTAAAGACAAAATTCTCTTCTTTTTTTTATCCTTTTCAAAAACATAATATATTGATTCAATTTATATACAAATATATTCTTATATGCTCCAATATGATATACCTTTGAATTCATGGCACATGTATGCAACAAAAATCTCAATCATAGTCTTATATAAATTGCCTAAATGCGTAAACCCCTCCGGCGCATCTTAATAATGCGCAAACACTAGTAAAATTAATATAAAAAATATATGCTAATTCTTGATATGCATAGCTACTACATTCGCATACCCAAGATGCATGTTTGGTGTGCTATTTTAGTCAACTCCCGCGCCATGTGATATATTGGTCGTATGTTATTAAAAAAGTGATATAAAAAGCATTTACCCGAGTAAGAGCTAACTAATATAAAGTTGTATGTATGTCAATTAATATTTATAAATTAATTATATTTTAATATTATATATGTGATCAATATAGTTTAAAAATTAATTTTTAATTTTAAATATATATGTTAAAATAAGAAAATGTCCCATTAATAATTAAATTGATGTTTGTTAAAAATTTTAGACAGAATGATCTAATTTTAGAGTAAAAATTAATTTAAAAATTCAATTAAAATATTATTTTATTTAAGGACTTAAATCTAAAAAATTATATAATTTAAGGACTTAATTACGAGAAAAATAGTTTAAGAATTTAAATCTAAAATTATATAATTTAAGGACTCAATTATAAAAAACAATAGTTTAAGAACTTGAACTCAAAAAATTATATAATTTAAAAATATTTTAATTGATTTTCCCTAATTTTATACACAAATTAGCTTTCACGGGTCTTGATTGACACNCTCACATAAAATTGAACGGTTAAGATCTTTTTTATGATTCACCCAGTACCATAACGACGACCAAAAATTTTAATCTTTCGATTATAATAATATAGTATAGATATTCAATTTGTAAAGACAAAATTCTCTTCTTTTTTTTATCCTTTTCAAAAACATAATATATTGATTCAATTTATATACAAATATATTCTTATATGCTCCAATATGATATACCTTTGAATTCATGGCACATGTATGCAACAAAAATCTCAATCATAGTCTTATATAAATTGCCTAAATGCGTAAACCCCTCGGGCGCATCTTAATAATGCGCAAACACTAGTAAAATTAATATAAAAAATATATGCTAATTCTTGATATGCATAGCTACTACATTCGCATACCCAAGATGCATGTTTGGTGTGCTATTTTAGTCAACTCCCGCGCCATGTGATATATTGGTCGTATGTTATTAAAAAAGTGATATAAAAAGCATTTACCCGAGTAAGAGCTAACTAATATAAAGTTGTATGTATGTCAATTAATATTTATAAATTAATTATATTTTAATATTATATATGTGATCAATATAGTTTAAAAATTAATTTTTAATTTTAAATATATATGTTAAAATAAGAAAATGTCCCATTAATAATTAAATTGATGTTTGTTAAAAATTTTAGACAGAATGATCTAATTTTAGAGTAAAAATTAATTTAAAAATTCAATTAAAATATTATTTTATTTAAGGACTTAAATCTAAAAAATTATATAATTTAAGGACTTAATTACGAGAAAAATAGTTTAAGAATTTAAATCTAAAATTATATAATTTAAGGACTCAATTATAAAAAATAATAGTTTAAGAACTTGAACTCAAAAAATTATATAATTTAAGAATATTTTAATTGATTTTCCCTAATTTTATACACAAATTAGCTTTCACGGGTCTTGATTGACACACACTTCTCACGCACGTGATATTCTAGATTATATATATGTACAGAGAGTCATGTTCTCTAACAATTGATTGATTATTTGAATCATCTATCACTTGTAATTTTTCACTAACAGCATTAATATGCGAAATTTTTGTATCATCTATTCATGCTTCTACGCTTCTAGAAGGTTAACAAGATTATTTCTATTCGCGGGGAAAAAAATAGAACCGTCAACCATCTCGTTCTCGACCAAAACCCATATATATATATATATATATATATATATATATTATACTAATATAAAATCAAAGTTATCAAATTTGCAGTATTTCACTATTCAATACTTATTAAAATATTATGCTTCCCGTGTCCCATATTTTTTTTGTCGGTGTAGTTGACTTTTCAAGGAATAAGTTGTTCAAATTTTAACTCACAATAAAAACTATTTATTTCTAATTTGATAAATTTACAAAATCTCGTAAAACTATCCAATTTTTTTAATGACATTTAAAATAATTATATCAATTACTTTTTCCATCTCTATTTAGATGTTCATTTTAAAAAACTTACACAATCTAAAAAATAATTAGTTAAATAATTTTTTAATATAAATATCCTTAATTATTATATTAAAAAATGAGAACCCAATTAAAATTTAAATGAGACAAATCTTTAAAATCTTTAAAATAATAAATATGGAGATAGTTTCAAAAAATTATCCTTAAATTTGTTTTGAAAATATAAATAGATATGTATTTTGAGACAAAATTTATTTTGAAAATGAACATATAAATAAGGATGAGGAGTATATATAATATAATTAATTTGTTCATCAAGATTAATCAATTTTATATTTCAGAGTCAAAACAAAATTAAAATTATGGAAAAAAAGATTAATATGTTCTACACCATAAGTGAACATATGCGATGTTTTTAGAAAGCGTAGCATTAATAAAACCACAATAAGGGTAAAATTTTGAACTTTTTATAATACAGATGAATAAGTGTTTCTAATCTTGTACTCCATTACTTATTACTCACAGTGTATTGCGCAACATACAACACTACCCTAGTGATGTTACATTAGCAATTACTTATTTAACACTTACCATATTTACTTTAACATTATTATTATTATTATTTTGAATATACTATATAACACTATTTTAAGAACTAAACGTTCTCAAACTTTGTAAAAACACATAAAATAGTAGGCTAGTTTGTCCATTTCTTTGGGCTGTCAAAAAATAAAATTTACCGGCTAACCATTTCCATATGATGATTAATACTGTATTATTATTTTAATAAATTAAGCTGGAAGATGGAAAGTATTTGATCATAAGTGACTTATCTGCATATATTTATATATACAAAAAATTTGCTCAACTCTACTTGTCCGGTCATTAAATTGTACTTGTATAAAAAATATGTTTGATCTTCTAACCATAGCTTCTGGACAGACTCAAGTTGTTGCTAGAGTTCAAGCTCAAAAAGAACTTAACCACAAGTGCTCAAAACACTAACAAACCAACGAAATAAACATAAAATAACTCACAAAAATGAGATACTGTACCACTAAAAACTGAACCGTATATCATCAAGGTGCTCTGTTAGCCCTAAGCACCTCGAGAAAAATCTTTTAAAGTGTTTCAAGGTATTATTTTCGAAACTAAGGCAGACGAATTCTTAACAAACTCAAGAACCAGAATTAAATTTTAAAGTCTCTCAATTTCATACCTAATAAATTACTTATTATAGAGTAAAATGCTTAAAGGTTCTCAATTTCATACCTAGCTACCAGAATATTTATTAGAGTAAAATTCTTATGAAAACTAGCGGCAAAAAAGGACATGGTTCCCAAATCCCAACCCTTCATAATGAAGGAAACAACTCATAATAGATACCTAGTTACTTGACTACATCCGGAAATGGTTTTTAAAAAAAACCCCACAACTGAAACAGCCTTAATTAGAGACAAGATTTTCATCGAGCGAAAGATTGGCCAACTGATCAGCTGTGTTAGCTTGTGAGACGTTTTTCAGCACCTCCATTGCCTCTGCAACTTTAGCTTTTAGTGCATCAGGTGACTCGAGCAAATGCAAAACTTCAGTTTGGTCCATTTCAAGGAGCATGCCTGTGACCTTAGCTGCATGATCATGCTCCAGCTGATCCACTAGTGGGTAAAGATTTTCACCCAACATCTGGCACCAAAAAGGAAAGTCGTGTTAGTTTACAGATCAAGCACATCATAATTACAATTCAGATGATGATCAAAGGCTTACAGTTCTCTGCTGATCAGCTGGTGCATTTGCTAGGGCAGAGGCCAATGCATTAATTGGCATAGGCTGCATTGGAAGAGCATCTCGAGGAAGTGTGCCACCCATATCATAAGGAATAGGGAGCACTCCTCCACCAACACCTGGGATGGCCACATCTGTAACATTGCGACCTGGTGGAAAACGATACATGCGCCCCCTTGGCATCATCTGAAGAACGTGTATTCAATCTTTATACATGCTAACTGTTTTAAGACATATACATAAATACAAGCAAAATGATTGGCATGTACAAGTTAATTACCTGCTGCTGAATTAAAGGAACGGGCTGTTGAGTCTGTTGTATAGGACCAGCTCCACGTCTCCCAGTAGGCCTTTGTCCCTGAGGGACCATAGGCATGTAGAAATTTGGTATAGGAGCACCACCTGGCCTCATTCCTGGAACCATCTGTTGCTGATAGCCAAACCCAGCCTACAAAATATGATTTTGTGATTGAAACAATCTAGTACTAACATCTGTATTCAAAAAATATAGTAATCTTATTAACTAAACTTTTAACCATTAAAAGTTTAGTTATCCTAATTAATCTTTTGTCTAGGGGTTAAGATACAAAATACTATTTAATTAATTATTTAAGAGAAATAATATATTAATAATATTTTGTGCAATCCTAAACTCGTTGGGTTAAAATCTACTGATTGACTTGATAAATTAGATACAAACTTTTTCAATTAACCAAAGATTAGCATAAAAACTATAAATAAATGGCATGTGAAGGTCAGATAAATTCAAATGTATACACAGGTGCTATTCATAAAAATAAAGACAACTCTGAATCAGCGACATAAATAGCTACATAAAAAGGTAACTTGTCCCAGCAAAACTCCATGTAATGTAAACAAGGAATATAAAGCCGTGTTATTACTTAAACTTTAAAATTTTACCCGAAGTTACTTGAACGTGGAAAATTATATAATATCAAATACTATACTTCTTTATTTAATAAAAAATCAATGTAATCATCAATATAAACTGATTCTAGGCCGGTATCTAATAAAATCAAAAGAAATTAGTTGTTGGACAATACAAACCTCAACTTTTAATTCCACCGCCATATATTAACAAGAAAAGGAGAATTGTGAATAAGGGAACTAAAACCAATAATGTAAGAGAAAAACAGAGATATCCTTAATTCATTTATAAGAGGTTAAACCAGTTAAGTCAAAAAATTGGTACCGGGGAAGGAAACATTGCAGGAGGGCCTTGCCCATAAAAGAGTTGCTGTCCGAAACCAGCTGCACCAGGTGGATACATTGGCATACGAGGAGCCACAGAAGGTGGCATTGCAACTGCTGGCCTCATTTGAGAGAATTGTGCCTAGAGATGAAGTGATTAGTTATGAATAAAGAACATGTCCTTTGCGTATAAAGTAGTATAAGAAAACTAGTAATAAATGAAACAGATCGATCATTAGTTATTCTACTACCATACCCAAAAATATCTTTAATAATCTATTTACGTATGATATTTAAGAGATTCAAACTTTATTATAAATATTAGAGAAATTGACACTTTACACCCACTAATTATGGCAGTTTTGTCGAAATGGTCTCATATTTTAAATTGTGGCACTTTGCACCCACTAACTTCAAATCTCGCTTCGAATTGCACCTATTTAACACACCCTGTTATATATCCACGTTAACTTTGATTGGTCAAAGGGAAATGAAGTCAATTGACCCAAAGTCTTTTCTCTGCAAGGAGACCTAACGGAGGAAAAAGAATACTATATCATACTTAATATGAAAGAAGGGCATGTGCGTGAAATGTTGGGGATGAGGCTGCCACTAAGGAGGCTAGTGATTATATTCAAAAATTATTTTTCATCTTCAATACCTACAGGTGTTGAGGAGGCTTTGGAGGTATTGAGTGGAGGGTGACTAATGATATGAATGGGACTTTTTGTGCTAATTATTCAGCAGATGAGTTTTTTCCAACTCTGAAACATATGCATCCTTCGAAGGCACCGGGTCCTGATGATATGTACCCGTTATTCTTTCAGACAAACTAGCATATAGTAGGTCGTGCTGTTACTTTCATTGGTTCTTTTTGTACTCTAAAGTGTGGTGATGTCAGAGTCGCTAAATAAAATGTTTATTGTATTGATTCCTATAAAAAAGATCCAGGACATATGACGGGATTCATGGGATTCAGGCCGATAAGCTTATGTAATGTGGTATACAAGTTGCAAAGGATCTTCCTTTAAAAGATTACATTTATTAATCAAAGTGCCTTTACACCAGGAAGACTCATCACATATAATATTATTGTGGCCATTAAGATGTTTCATTATATGAAGAATTCTAGGGATCTTTTGCAGTTGCATTAGATATGGATAAGGGCACACGATAGGGTGGAATGGACATTTTTTAGAGCCGTTATGATGCAGATGGGGTTAGAGGAGTGCTGGATTGATGCCTTGTGTATCGTCAATCTCTTTTTACATCCTAAAAAATGGATTACAAACATTTAGGGGAGTTTATTCCCACGTGAGGGGTTACAAAGGGGTTCTTTTATCCCTTTACCTTTTATTCTATGTGCTGAAGCTTTATTCGGCCTCTTAAATAAGGCTATGCACTTCTGCATGGTATATCCAACTATCTCGCACTTGTTATTTGAAATGTGAAATGATGACAATATCATAATTTTTTCGAGGGCAACTATGGAGGAAGTGTCCATTGTTAAGAAGATTATCAAGGTGTATGAATTAGTTTCTATCTTTCTGGAAGGGAGTGACAGGTCTGAAGAAAAGTGAATTGAAAGAAATTGCTGGGCTGAAAAAAGATGGATTTATCAAAAAACGGGACAAGAGAATCTAATTAAGGTAGTGGCCCAATCCAGTATCATAAAAAATGTGATTATTTTATATGATTTTGAACCTGAAAATTCAAATGATGAAGTGAGAGTTACAGGCCTCAAGCATTTATATGGAGTACAAGTTGGCAACTAAGTTAAAGGGGCCTATTGATCTTTACTTGACATCCGATCCGGAGCTTGTAGTAAAGAAAAGAAAAAGAGTGCCCCAAAAATTGATGAAAATGATGGCACAAGAAAGGAGTCAGGAAAGAGAGCTTGCAAGGCATTTACAGGATGGATGTATGATGCAGGCATTCCTTTTAATGCTGTCAATCAGGAATTCCTTTTAATGTTATCAATCATCCAAGTTTGGCTATGTGTGTTGAAGCTCAGGGGCAGTTTGGACCGGAAAGGAAACCACCTAGCTATCATGTAGTTAGAGTTTCTTTATTGAAGTAGGTTGAGGAGACCAAAAATTTGGTGAAAACACATAAAGCAGAGCGGGTGAAGAATGGTTGTTCCATTATGTGTGATGGATGGAAAAATAGAAAGCATCGGAGCCTCATCAATTTCTTAGTCAATACTTCTCGAGGTAATTTCTTCCTTGAATCAGTTGATGCCTCTGCTATTGAAAAAACTGATAATATGTTATTTGAGTTGATATCCAAGTACGTGGAGCGGATTGGGCCAAAACATGTAGTCAGGTAGTTACAGTTACAAATAGTGTTGATAATAAGCCGGTCATATGTTGATAGTTCGATATCTTCACTTGTTTTGGACACCATGTGCTGCTCATTGTATTGATCTCATGTTAGAAGACATTTTCAATATTCCTCGGTTGAAAGGTTGTATTGCAAAGGCCATGTCTTTGGATCCATCCGCATTGGTGAATATGTTAAGAAAATTCACATGACAGAAGTTGTTAAGGCTGGCAATGACAAGATTTGTCACAACTTTTCTCACTTTAGCTAGAATTCATAAACTAAAGAAAAATCTCCGGAAGATATTCATTTCATAGAGATTGGTCGCCAACAACTATTTCAAGGACCCAAATGGAAGAAAGGTTGCTAACTATATGTTAAAGGCTAGTTTTTGGAACAATGTTGTTTGTTTCTCAATGGTGGCAACCATCTTATGAAAGTTGTTCAGTTGGTTCATAGAGAAAGAAAACCTGCTATGAGCTACATTTATTAGGCTATGGATAGAACCAAAGAGTCTAGTCTATCGTTGTTGCTTTTAATAACAATGTGGAGAGATATCAAGAGTTCTTTGATATCATTTACTGGAGATAGGATGTTCAACTCCATCAACCTTTGCATATTGCTGCATATTATCTCAATCTTGTGTTTTATTACAACAAACCTGAAATTGTCACGGATAAAGAGGTCACAATTGGATTGTACAAATGCATCGAGAAAATGATATCCAATGTGACGGTGTAAGATAAGGTTGGAGAACAATAAGAGACATATAAAGAGCCAAACGCTTCTTTAGCATGCCTATGGCGATTAGACAAAGATCAAGAAAATCTCCGGGCATTGTTTTATAGTCATTGTCCCAACTTGCATATTATAAAATTATAAGTTAAAAATCTGCCATGATTATTAAATTATGCAAGATGTCCTAAGTTCAAAATTTATATTTTTAGCTGCATGGTGGGTTGCTTATGGCGAACACACTCCAGATCTACAAAATTTTACGATCTGAATCCTTAGCCTCACATGTAGCTCCTCCAGAAACTGGAGTGTATTTGAGCACGTAAGTTACTTTAAATAACTTATTTAAATAGTCATTTACTCTCTTATTTTAACCTTTGTACCTTAATATTTGATTTAATGATTATTTTTATTTCAACATTGTAGCTTCATAGCAAAAAAAAATCGACTTGAACAACAAAAGTTGAATGATTTGTTGTTTGTCAAATCAAATAGAGCTTTAAAGTATTAGATATGAGGTCCGTCACGTCACACCATTGATCGTATCTTGTGACGGAGATTGATGATAGCAATGAATGGTTGGTAAGCTTGATGGAGAGGATGATGAAGATGAAGATGATAACTATGTTTTTTTTTCTAAATCGTATGGATTGCGATTTCTAAATCATATGGATTATGATACAAGGATGTTGCTATTGCTTCCGCAATCGAATAGTCTCGTTATTCTTCTAGAAGGTTAGAATTTTGAAGATTAAGTCCTAAATGACTACAAATTTTAGTACATTATTATTTATTATTGTAGGTTGCGTGCCTTAGAGGGATCATAATCATTTATAAGACGTTTGGTTGATAAGTATGAAGTCAATGTCATTCAGGACGAAGATGAAGTTGAATTTGATGAAATTGAATGTGATATATTTATGCAGTGCAAAATGAATTTTATGCTTTTCTTTTATTAGTTTGCACTTGTTCAAGTTGATTGGTTATGTTTGTTCTAGTAATTACACATAAGTTATAGATGTGTTACAACAAAAAACAACCAAGCAATTCCTGTTCTAAACATAATTTAAGAGGGTTAACTGGTCCTATTTTAAATGTTCAGAAGTCAAATATAAACATTCACCAACCAACCATTTTATTCCAATGTAGATTATACAGAGAAGCTGTAAACTTATTTCAACTCAATTACTTTCAAGTACTTTACAAATTATTCACATGTGTATGTTAGAAAGATTCAGTTGAGTATTGTGGTCAATAACAAATATACAAGCACTAATAGATCGACAAGTAGTAACCACAAGGTAGATATACAAGGGAGAGGGATGAGAAATCAGTTGTAAATTTTTTTCAATTCCTAAAAGATATCAGGGGCAAAGTTAAACTTGGAATTGAAGCTCAAAAGTGGCTGTGCTATTGAGTATCAGATTCAAGTGAGAGATTTGGTCAAATGTCTAAGAAAGAACAGGAACGCTGGGGAGGGGGGATATGAAATTATTTAGAGAGCGGAAATTTCAAATAAAATTTACTTAACAGCCTATTTAAATACGGACAGATCATGACTTACACTAGTAATACTCGGCGTCATAGCGACCTATCATTATTAGTTATATATGATAGATATCACATACAGTAGAACCAATTCATTTTAAGAGATATAAATTACAACAACACATAACTTAACTGCCTAAAGTAAGGACCTAGTGTAAAATTTCTAAACTTTCTAGGAGAAAGTTGATTGGTAAGTTAATTGGATGCACAAACCACAAATTAAGTAGTTAGACGAAACAAGACCATGTACTCATTATGATTCCATTTGTGTGTAAAGTGAAATACTCAATTAAGTTCATTCTGCAGGTAGATATGTTGAAAAATGTGGTACCTGCAGCCTTGCTCTTCTCTCCTCTTTCCGCTGAGCAAGGGCAACATAAAGTGGCTTTCTCACTGTCATCTTCCCATTCATCTCAGCAAGCTGCGACAAAATAAAGCATATTAAGTTCCTAATAAATAATCAATGATATGAGCAGAATATTAACTCGATAACTCACAGCTCGAGTAGCTTCTTCAGGAGTTGAGAATGCAACAAATCCAGATCCCCGACTGATTCCACTGGGATCACGCATAACCTATAAAGACCAGAATTAATACTCACAAAACTTAAAGAGGACTCGTATAATCATGGAGACTGAAAAGATTTGATACAACACGGGCAAAGACAGTGATAAGAAACTTTTGACATTTCTAGATAATCATTTGTCCACCATTTTACATACCTTGCAAGACGTGATGGTTCCAAAATCAGAAAATAATTCCTTCAGTTTGTCATCATCAATTGTGTCATCTAGGTTTTTGACATACAGATTCAATCCTTTAAACTTGTCCACTTGTTCTTTTGCAGTTTGCTCAAACTGATTTTTTAATTCTATCAATCTTTCAGATTTCTTCTGAGCCTTTCCAGCATACCACTCCTTATCATCAAACTTCTTTCCGTTTACGGCCTCAACAGCCTCAGCAGCAGCATCAGCATTATCAAAGTTTACAAACCCAAAGCATCTGGATTTACCTTCCCCATCTCTCATCACTACTGCACTAGAAATTGTTCCATATTCTCCAAATATTTTCTTAAGATCTTCTTCAGTTGTAGCTGCAGAAAGATTTTTCACATATATATTGTTGAACTTTGCCCTACTCAAAACAGCATCTCTTTCCTCTTTACGTACATAATGTCCAACATACACTTGTTTATCGTTCATCAACATTCCATCTAACTTATCAATGGCGTTTTGTGCAGATTCTTTGCTATCGAACTGAACAAAACCATAACCTTTAGACTGGCCAGATGAATCAGTCGCTATCTTAGAAGATAGGATGGTGCCAAAGCTTGAAAAAGTCTCATGTAAAGCTTTGTTGTCAATAGACTTGTCCAGATTCTGCACACATGTATAACAGGTGTTCAAATACGTAGATTATAACACAGAATAAGATTACAAATTTAAGTAATTATGTATCATATCAGCACCTTGATAAATATATTTCCTACTCCACTCTTACGAATACTTGGATCACGATTAGAGTACATAACCCGAATTGATTTCCCATTTACTGGAGTAAAGTTCAAAACATCCATTGCCCTTGCCGCTGCACATAATTGACAAAAGAATGTTATACATTATACTATAACTAAAAGCATGTGCTAAACAATGTCTACTGCCAAGAAGTCATACTATAATTATACAACCGGGAAATATATAAAAAAACAGGAGATACGATAAAGAGCTAGCTGTTGCATGAATTTAAGGCTTCCTGAAAGTACATTACACTTTCCAACTAGCTAGTTCATGGTGTCCTGTATTACACAAGTTTCTTGTTAACATGAATAATCTCCAGAAAAATAAATCTCCACATAAATGACTAGCAGTTTACATTAATGACATAATGATTCTTCGAAGCACAAAGAAACTATTTATTTTAACTTAAAAATAAAATTCCACAGCAAAAATAATACTTCAATATGACAACACATTAGCTAGTGACTATCGATCAGTAGGATCATGTGCGCAGTACACCACTAACAAAAAGGATTAATAGTTGTTTCTTAGCTGTAAAGAACTGATGTCAAAAAAGATATCCCCGTTTGGCTAAACTTATAAGCAGCTTATAAGCTGAAAAAGTTGGTATATATGTACTTTTTCTGAAAATAAGTAACTTATTTTTAAATTTGGAAATAAGATTTGGTCTTAAATTTCTAAAATAAATATTAATTTTCAAAAAAAATATGAAAATACTTTTTTTAAAAAAGTAACTTATTACTTATAAGCTAAGCCAAACACCCCCATACATCTATGCTTATTATATATACTAAGCTTGCCTACAGGAAATAATCCATTACTATTAACATAATAATATTTATAACATTAATCGATCAAATGGATTTTTGTTAATTAAGCAGTAAAGGTTATGTATTAAAAAATTCTTTTGTGAAAATTAACATAGGATCCTAATAAGTCCTCCTAATTACAGGTTTTAGAAGAGCTGACCCAATAACATCATAAATTAATCTTATCGCTTGTTCCCAAAACTATTTTAACATCTAATTTCCAATCACTACTTCACAATTGTCTTGTCTAAAGTCATTAAAAATCCAGCATTGCTAATCAGCCAACTTCTTTATTAATCCACAAGATATATTAAACATATTCAACATTTAAAAAATTCAATAAAAACAACCCGAAAAATATATATTAACAATCACTATAACCAACTGTTATCAACTACAAAGTCCCTAATACTACAATTTAATTACCATACAACAAAAAATTCATAATATTTAAAATCCACATTGTAATCGCATGTTACAAATACGTATCACAACATAATGTAAATAATATTTAATACATACACACACATGCATGATATAAATATATCGATATATACGATCGAATACGTAAAGTGAATTAATTACCATCTTGGGGATTGCTGTAATTGACATAACCATAACCAAGCGAAAGTTGACTAGTGATATCCTTACAAACCCTAACAGAAATCACTTGTGCCACTTGATTAAACATATCATACAGCTGCCCATCCGTCACACTATGATCCAAATCACCAATAAAAAGCGACGTCGTCGACAACTGATTGCCACCGCCATTCGCCGCCGAAAGAGCCGCCACCACATTCCCTCCCGTCACCGGAATCTGCGGCTGCTGTAACTGAATCTGCGCCATTAAATTAACCTAATTTTTTTTCAAGATTTTTATTAATAAAGATACGATGTAACGTTGGGGATAGAAAATTAACGATGCAAGATCGTTATAGATTTATATATTTATGTATAAATAAATATAGAGATGCGAGGAGATGTTTTTGTGTTTTTGGATTATGGGGGTGGAAGGGCAGAGATAAAAAAACTGCACCGCAACGTTCTAGATAGCAACTGTTGAGCATTATATACACAGATAGTCGGGTATTACGAGGTAGAATGAAATCTTGGCCGTTGGATGTGATTTTATACATGTAAATATTTTATTTCATCTACGGCTGTTATTGTATATATATTGATTTTGTGAATAGGGGATTGGGAAGCTGTGTTAGGGCCGTTTGACACTTCTGTTAGCAAACAACAACGATAGTTTTTTGTTACAAAATGGGCGAAAAAGTATTTGATAAATCTCAAAAATTGTCGTATGAAAAAGCGTTTTTATCCAAAAGTTAATGTTAAAAAAAGCATGTCCCCCGTGCTTTTAAAAAAGTTATTTTTTAACTTTTACAAAAAATAATTACAAGTTTCATCATCAAATTTTTTTAAGAAGTTGAGTTATATGGAGACCAACTTAAATTGGAGACTCTAAGACCACTCTTATAATTATTACTCCCTCGGTTTTATTTGACGTTTGACGCACATCTTTAAGAGTTTTGATTACACAGTTAGATTTATTATTTTTAAAATTTTCTTTTTTTGACAAATCTTTTAAAAGAGTGTGTCAAAAAATCAAATGTCAAATATTATCAAACGGAAGGAGTAGATTATATTAAAAATTAAAGGAGTGAATTAAATGACAGAAATTAATACTTCAATCATTTAATGCTATTTCTAAAAAAGATATGTAAGAAAAAGAAAAATACATGTATCAAATACACATTTCAAAAATTATATCACATTTATAAAATAATTATATTTTCATTTTCAAAATATATATATTTTTTGTTTATAGAACATATTGTATATACATGCAGTACATAGTATTTGCACATGTTCGATAATGTACTACTTGCAGAACATAACATTTATATTTGTAGAAAAGTGTTTATATTTGCATAACAATGTTCATATTTGTATAACATAGTGCATAACAAATATATATAGTATTAAATAAGTATATTGAGTGAAAAAATATAAAGTATTATATAAATTTATAAAATGTAAAATAATAAGTATAATACATTTATATAGTTATGAATATACGCAGAATGTATTGTAAAATAATGTTCTACTTGGAGAACATAATATGTATAGTTGTAGAACAGTGTTTATATTTGCTAAACAAATATATCTATATCTATATCTATATCTATATATCTATATCTATCTATCTATCTATCTATCTATCTATCTATCTATCTATCTATCTATCTATCTATCTATCTATATATATATATATATATACATGGTAAGGTTCTAGGGAGACCTCTATCATCTATAGACCCCTAATCTCCACCATTCATTATAAATAATATTTAGATAATTATTAATACAATATATAATGATATTTACTCAAATAAATCAAACAGTCATGGCATACAGTCTATGATTTATATACATGTACGGTCCAACAATTCAGAAAACGTTGATTTAGCATTCAAAATATTTATTAAGAATCTTTTATTTATGGTAAGTATATAATATAATTATATAGTAGGTAATGTACGATAATTACAACTATTGTTATAGTTTTACAGTGCTTTTTGTTTTTTTTCAGCGTTTCGTTTCAGCTAACAATGGAGAAACAACATAACAAAATCAAGTACGTTAGTTTTTATCACATATAGTGCTTTATATTGTTACAAAATCTTTTACAGAACACTGAGATGAATATGTATATTGTTTTACTTTATACCTTTTATACATTTCTTATAACCATTTTTACAGTTTTACAATGCTTCCAAGAGCTTATTCTAGTAGACAATGGAAATACAACATAAGATTATCATGTTCATATATTTTTTTCTGGTTAATATAATATTATTTAAAAGTATATTTTTTGAAAAATCATCATATAGAACACTAACATGAACACCTATATTATTGTAGTGAATAAATAGAGATAGTGTTAGAAGTGGCTTCACCAAAAAAAGAGTTGTGTTGGCAATGTTTCAGCCTTTGTTTATTTGGCTCAATATTTTTTGAGTAGTTATGCACTGAGAGTTCAGTGTCAGGTAGCTTTATAGTTTGGTGATTGTTTGTATTGAGAAGCTCCTACATTATCTATTGGAATTCGAGGAATCGTTGTTGTATATATCTGATATTGTAGGTGCAAAACTACAGTATGAATCATCTCACATGATGTTGTTTATTTGGCTCACTATTTCTTGAATAGGTATGCGTTGAGAGTCCAGTGTCAGGTGGCTTTATATCTTAATGATTGTCAGGTGGTAAAATGCTACTTGTTCAGAGCTCTTTATATGCGAATGAACAAATATAGTTCATAGTACTTTATGCAGATCTAGAGGATATTTTTCGATTATTGATCTCTTAATAGTAGTTTATGTAAAGCTCTTTATTAGGTTGTTGTGTATCTGGGTATTGCAGAAAATGTTTTTTTTAGTGAATGAGGGTTTTCTAACTGGTACGAGGTACGCATATTGGACTTTTTTGAAATTGCACTGACATGATTAATGTGTTGGAAAGAGGCAGTCTTATTTGTTCTCCAGAGTTGGAAATCATTTACATATGATGTTAGATTCTCATCCCTGCCAACAATCTCAAACTTGTAGAGTCAACATGATGCATTGAACTTTAACCATTTGTCTACTCAGTCTGTGGAAAAGAAGTAGGAGAATAGAAGCTCCCTCAACTCATCTATCATTGTCGGTGTATCTTGCCAGACAAATCTAATATATCGCATCTTCCCCTAATATGAGACTTTCTTTTCTGTAATTGCTGCTACGACCCGAACTAGTGTCTATGTTGCTTGTTGCTTCTGCTTCCATGTCTTATGGATCATGGAAGAGACTTTGTCGTTATTCATAGTTTATTCAAAGTTTATATTAAATTGAATTTTGTATTGAAATAATTAATTAATTACCTTGTAGAATACTTACTAAAATTTTAATATTATTAAAAATTTTAAATTATTCTACTAATTATTTTAGAATAAGTTCCAATAATACTTTGTAGAATACTTAAAAGAATCTTAATATTAATATTTAATAAAAATAAATTGCATGGGATTTTATTTTTATTTAATTAATGAAATATATTAAAAAACACTTAATAGAACACTTAAGAGAATGTTAATATTAATATTTAATAAAAATAAATAATGTTTTGTATAACACTTAAGATAATCTTAATATTAATTAAATATATTAAAAAAATACGCATTAGAACATGTTGCCCAGATAATAAACTATTATAGAAGGGGGGTTGGATATAATAGTATCAAATCAATCGATGAAGAACACAAGTATTTAAAAGAAGTNAATACAAATCAATCGAAGGGGGGTTGGATATAATAGTATCAAATCAATCGATGAAGAACACAAGTATTTAAAAGAAGTACTGTCTTGTATTAACTTTTGATGAACTTAATACAAAACTCTCTCAAGAAAAATAAAGTTCTTAAGAGTTGCTATGTTATGTGAATGATATAACTTGAATTCATATAATGTTAACCTAATTTTGTGTTTATATAGTACACAATTACAAAATCAAATATAACAAGGATGTTGATAAGGATAGATTTCAGAAAGATAATTGGATTGCAATAAGACACTTCCATCTTTATCCTAATCAATCTCTGATTTATCTGTTTCCTTCTTTGACAAACTCTGATCATAAACTCTGTCGGTTGATAATATCTGATTGAGTATTCTCTGGTAGAGTAAACTCTGATTGAGTATTCTCTGATAGAGTAAACTCTGATCGACAGCTTCTAAACTCAAATGACGTCATCATAAATTATGTTCTTTAATAAACTCTATTTGTGGCATTCTCTGACAGATCATTGTTTACATTTCCAACAATCTCCCCCAATTTATGCTTTATTCAGTAAAACATAAATTCAACTTATGATGTTAGAAACCATAGAGACAATTGTACCAGAGTTTGAGTTTTCCATCTTGACTTAAATTCTCCTATATGAAAAATCTTCAGATAGAAACTGATCAAGTAATTTCTTCTCAGCAATCTTCAGTGATTCAATCAGATTCTTCTTCAGCTCTTTCATCTGGTCACTAGAGTCATCAATCTGGAATATTGCAGCTCTTAAGTTGAAAACTGAAGTTCTTTCCATTATGTCATATAGAGGAATGTAACAGATTTTCTTTCCATCAGGGTTTAGTATAAGTGTAGGAATTCCTAACACCATTTTAACCTTTGCGCCCCCTTTAGCCATTTCTTTCTCAATAACATCTTCAAGCATGTATCCTGGTCTATACACCTCAATGTTTACCATTAATAGCCTCTCATTCTTTTTCTTCTCATCAACCACTCCTTTCAGAATCTTCACCCATCTAGCTGTAGCTTCATTTTCATCATTTAGGAGATAAAGAGTATATTCAAGTTCTTTAGATGACTTATGAATTAAATCTTCTTCAGCAATCTTCATCACTCTTTCATTCTCCAAGAAATATAAAAGTTTTTCTTTAACTTAAGCACCATCAAAAATGTCCTTTACTATGTGAACAACAATTAATTTATCCAAATGTTCTTGATTCAATTCTTCCTCAGATTTGACTTTTAAAGAAAAAGGATCTCTGAAGGTATTTGCTTCACCCCTGTAGACTTTAGCTTGAGAATCACCAATACCACCCTTGTTTTTACCAAGTCTGGCATTGAGAGTTAAAGTTTCAGATTTAGTCCACAGAAGATCAGGATTTTTCTTTCTGCTCAGAGTTTATTGTTCCTCTTCCTCATCTTCAAAACTTGTTCCCCCTGGGAGAAATATTGTACCAAGCATAGTAAGAGGAGTTTTAGACTTTGCTGGAACTTTCTTTTGGATTGTAAGAGTTAGTTTTGTCTTCACTTCAACAAACTTTTGAACTTCAACAGGCTTTGATACATTCTTCTTTGCTTGAATAGGTGCCTTCTTTTGAATTGAAATTCTCTTTGTTCTTACACTTCTTTTCTTCGAAATAGAAGTCTGAACAGATGCACTGGTTTTGCTAACAGAATCCTTCAAATCACAAACTTCATTATGAAGACCCTTTGTTAACACAGTAGTGGCCTTTAAAATAGTCATCATCTATGCAGAATTTAATTCAGAATCAGCTTTTTGAATCAGTTCATGAACATGTGGCCATGAAATATCTTCATTATAAAATTTTCAAGACATATCCCAGATTGATTTTCTGTGAGAGTTAAGAAGATCTTCATGTGAGGGTTCACTCTTACTACCAAAATCCCTCCTTATGCCTTTTTCTGTCAAAGCAGTTTCAATTTCACCCTTGAGAGATTCAACAACCAAATAACCAGGATATGCCATCCTCAATCTTTCATAAGAATCAAAGGCATCAACATCCCATTTCTTGGAGTTGTATCTCTGTGTGTATGGAATGGAGAGATCAGTCACTTCTTTATCTTCAAAAATTGGCTCATCAGAGATTGCTTCTTCATTATCAGAGTTTGGCATCTCAGAGTTTGTAGTGACAGATAAACTCTGAGTACCAGCAAAAGAAATATAACAACCTAAATATCTCTGTTCTTTTAAAGTAATCTCATTACTTCTCACATCATACATCTCATAACTTTTAATAGTCAGAGTTTACTCACTAGAAGTAACTAACTTCTTTCTCAATTCTAACTCTCATTTGCCAGATCCAGTGTCTGTATCTCATTGTTAGTTCTGTTTTTCACACATTTTACCTNGCCAGATCCAGTGTCTGTCTCTCATTGTTAGTTCTGTTTTTCACACATTTTACCTCATACTCACTTGAAAGGCTCAAAGCACATTGTCTTACAGAAATAAGAGGTGGATGAGAAAGGAGATTTGTGGTCACATGAATATGGGTACCCTTTTTAGGACTATTCATGGTCATCCCAGCAGTAAAAATTAGAAATATAAAGTCTGAACTTATACTATCAAAGGATGGAAATTCTGAAGAAAAGTCAGAGTTTATACATTGAGTAGTTGTAGATGTAGATGGAGTGTCCAAATGCTGTGCAGAAAGAGGTTGCACCAAAATTACATCAGAGATAACCAATGGATCAGCATCAGAGATTGTCCTTTTAGCATCAGCAATAACAGAATCTTCAGTCAGAGATTGTATGCCTACATCCAAACTTTGAATGGATAGTTCTTGTGGGGAAGGGGCCTTAACAACTTATTCAACCCTTTGAGCTGAAGGTTCTTTTTGGATGTACCTCTAATTCTTGTTGGCTTCATCTGCTTCAACTGTGGCTACTGTTGCACTTTGAGCAATGGGTTCTTGTGTGCTTGGCCTTGCAGAGACTGTTACCTCACTTTGAGAGGCAAGTTCTTGTGTGTCCTGGCCAAAAGAGACTGTCTTCTTCTTCTTCTTCCTGGTGAAGGATTTAGAGGTGCCAGAAACTGGAGCTTCATGTAATTTCTGAGTAGCCATTTCTTTTCTTACTTCCTCAGCTAGCTCCCTCACTCTTTCATAGGAAATCTCCTTAATTATTTGCTTTGGTGAGTGAACATGAGAATTAGATATAGTAACTGGAGCAGCTTCACTTATAGTAATAATATTTGCATCAGTACCATCGAACTCAGACTTTATCAACACATCAGATTTTATCAAGTCATCGGAGTTTATCAGGTTCGCAGAGATTATAGGCTCAGAGTTTAAGGCTGAAACTTGATTAGAGTTTACCTGATCAGAGTTTAGAGTATCAGTGTTTACTGCTTTAACTAATCTTCTCCTCTTCTTTGTAGGTTCAAGCATGGGATTGACATTGAATGGTTTCATGAAGAGAGCAGGTGAAATCTCAAAAGTCTTCTTGACAGTTTTCTTCAATGGAAAGACTAACCCTTCATCATCTTCTTCAGAATCTGTGTTTTCATCAATTAACCACCTTTTCTTTGGAGATGCCTCTAATACTGATTTTCCTTTTCTTTTCATTGTTTGGCCTTGTTGTTGAGAGGTTTGTTTTATAACTGCAGTCTTTTGGGAGACTACAGAGGTTGTCATTACTGTTTGGGTATCAGTGTTCGGTTGGTGGCTTGGGGTAGAATCAGAGGGTGCTAAACTCTAATTCACAGTCATAGATAGAAAATCCCTCCCATACACAGCAGACATTCTCTGATTTAAGAGAAGCCTGACCCATATGGGATAAAACAGATTAGTTAATTTACCTTCATTTTCCTTCTTGGCATCTTTTCGTGTTAGATCAACAAAAATTCTCTAATTCATACAGAAACTAGCTAAACTCTAATCATTCTCAAAATTTACATCAGGCAATAAATGACTAAATATCAATTATAAGAATCTAGCATAGTATACAGTGTGTGCATCATCACTAATCTTACTAGCTATTTGCCTAATAAGTAAACAGGGAAAATTAAAATGCAAGTTATGGGTCAAAAAATACCCAATTTTTGGTGAGAGTTGTAGGATGGCATCAAAATTTATGCATTTGGCAGTAAATGCCCTTGTAATACAATCAAAGAAGAAGCCCCATTCTCTTTTTAGATTTGACCTTGTGAGGCCTCCTAGTTTTGACAGACGGCCTCCAAAGCCTATAGCTTTAAAAATTCTTTGATTTGTTCATTCCCAACAATATCATCATATACAGCCACTTCAGGAAGATGAAGGGCTTCAAGAACAACTTTTGGTGTGATTGAGTGGATGCCATTGCATTTGAATGTGATGATAGGATCCTCTTCATTACTAGCATTGTTGAACTTTGTAGTTGACCAAATTTTGGTCAGAGTTTGTGCAGTGATAGCTTTGGGTTTTTGAAGTGAATACCCAATACTGCTTTGTTGTAAAAAATCTTGAATGACATAGAAATCTTGTTGTACTTCTGATTTAGTCAATAAAGAGATGTAGTTAGTAGCAGCAAATGTGTAATTTTAGAAAGAGAGACCTTTTGATGCCATTGAAACAGAGATTTGCAAGATATTGATATTAGGGTTTTAAAAAACGAGAGAGAAAGATAGGAATAACAAGATGCAGTTTAATAATTCAAAGTGAAAATATGAATTAAACTATTCCCTCTCAATTGCATATATCATGTAGTGGGACATGTGGCTATTTTTGATTGGTAGAGTAATGAGTAGTGCAATTCTTAAAATACTGCATATGTGTATGTATTTGTGCTAAATATGAAATATTTTACGTGAAATACATTTGCCCTAATGATTACTCCAAATAGAGAATAACAAATATGATGTCACAAAATTAAATACGATGTCATAAATAAAATCTCAGAGTTTTAGCATGTAAACTTAGATCAGAGTTTATAGTAATCAGAGTTTACATTCACTGTCAGAGTTTACCACATACTCTGACAGAGTTTACCATAAACACTTGTTGGGTCCCGGAGATCGTAGAGGGGGGGGGG
>QRFB01010639.1:0-18384 GCA_008931105.1 Oenanthe javanica
TATCAGTCCCTAGTTTAGTGTAGCTATTGTGGTACACTGATGAATAAATTGTATCAGTGTAAATGTGTAATTATTACCAATATGTTGTCAGGCTTTACCTCCTCGCAAGGAGTTTCATTACACAAACCTAGTCCAGTTGCCGTGATTTGTGAAGGTTACCAAATTACTTCATATTCATCATCTTTTCAACTAGCAACCACGAGAAAAAATGGTTTTGCAAAAAAATAAAAGGAAACGTATCAGAGCCAGGTTTCGATCCTGGGACCTGTGGGTTATGGGCCCACCACGCTTCCGCTGCGCCACNTAAATATATTAATATTTAAATAATTTTTTTTATATGAATCTGCACTATTTGTTTTTATTTCTATTGAGTTTTTCGCGGTAAAATCCTGTATATAACAAAGTATTAATTGATATGTTATCAGGCTGCATACACATCCATTTCGATATTTAGACAAAGTCTGTGTTTACACAAGTTCTGTATATAACTCTATGCAGGATCATGCAAGTGTAACTGTGTAATATATATTCTGAAATAATGGCAAGTGACCAAGCGGTAACTAACATTTTATAAATATCAACAGATGNATTATATGATTCTGCACTATTTGTTTTTATTTCTATTGAGTTTTTCGCGGTAAAATCCTGTATATAACAAGTATTAATTGATATATGTTATCAGGCTGTACACGTACACATCCATTTCGATCTTTAGACAAAGTCTGTGTTTACACAAGTTCTGTATATAACTCTATGCAGGATCATGCAAGTGTAACTGTGTAAATATATTCTGAAATAATGGCAAGTGACCAAGCGGTAACTAACATTTTATAAATATCAACAGATGATTTTAATAACCAGAAAATTCATCTATACCTTAAGTATTTCAAATAAGTAATTTTTTCCTTAATTTAACCAATAATTAGAAACCTGATTCATGTTCTAATACAATGACCACTCATAATTCAATAAGCAATATTACACTGTGGTCACCTGTATCAGTTTGATTCTAAGTTTCTAACTCAAACAAACGTGAGAAGTATGCTACTGATGCAGCTACAATCATAGCAATTAGTTACGGTTACGGTTACCGCTTGTGAAGACAAATAAATCATGCTAATAAATCACGCAAAATTATCTGCAAGGCTGGGGCATCTCAAAGATGACTCACTTCCCTCTTGACAAATGAGGGCAAGGCAAAGGCAGCTGTGTGAATCTGTAAAGCAAAATGAAACAGGGATTTATANAGATTTATAGTGTGAATCTGTAAAGCAAAATGAAACAGGGATTTATACAGACTAGAGAGTCCGGGATCAAAATTTTATTTTATTTTAATTTAAAAAGTTCTTAGGAAGTGCTATTTCTAGTTTAGGAACTATTTCACAATTACCTCGTTGAAGTATCAAAAAACGATATGAAACATATTTTGAGATTTCATCTTTATACCGAAAGCCAGTTGACCGTTACTTAAACCAGCAGACAAGCCTAAGCCACTCAATACTGCATCTTTGACTTGTGATTTATTGCAGATCAGTATCTCGGTATTCATATATTTTGACTTTAACTCTTTGTTTGGTGATTACAGTTCAATATTAAGTACTGGAATTTACTTGGTGAATGGACCTAATGGCAATTTCAGTTTAAACTAATAAAAATTCTTATGAAATAGGCTGATGGAAGGTGAACTTGCAGAAACTGCTAAGACAATCGAGCCGCAAAAACAGATGGAGAACAATTTTGCTGAAACTTTAATTTAAACAAGGCAAGTACCTCAGAATTGTAGAACCTAAGTTCTCTCCGATAATTGATGGCTCCATCTAACTTCTCAATAGGATTTACAGGTTTCATAAAATCCACAGGTGGTCCTTCGGTTGAGCATAGTAGAAATCCAATGATGCCGCTGCATATCTCGCATAGGGAAATTAAACTACACATATCACAACTATGAAACTATCCAGGTCTGTATTCAAGTCCATAAGTCTCCTAAAAGCTTAAATTTCTGTACTGGTATAACAGTGATTGGAACAAATAAGCCACAAAGGTGTGACAACTTGATGTATATAATATTTACCTATCACTTTGTCACTTACATAGAGTACATTACATAAAACATAACAGCCAATATATAAATAGAAGAGAAGAAGAGAAGAAAACAGTGAAATTTGGTACAAACTATTGATCATAAGTAATCAGGATCAATTGAGGGAAAGGAATAAAAAGAAATAACATTTGAGAGTCATAGGACTTCTATGTACCTTGGATATGTAGGTACACTTGTCCAAGCATAATGAACAGAACCTTTGAATGCTTCCTTACAAGCAGCAATCATATCCTTGATGATATGTGTGTGTAGCCACATACTTTCTGCCATACTACAAAGAACACCTCCAGGCCTTAAGATTCTTGCTGCTGTTTGAAAAAAGGGTCGTTCCACAAGTTCCTGTGCTGGACCTGGACCAAACAACACATATACGCAAATTCTACATGACTGATGGATTTATGGGATACATCTTTCATATACTTTAGAGAGATTGTAACATATTTTATATAACACATTACATCTCCCAGAATATAAGAAATGCTGCATAAATATAATCGAAACAGAAACTAGCCAATAACTATCAAGCACACATGCAAAAAACTCTGTTGCAGCATACTAAAAGTTTAATATCAGATAATTTTGTCTTGATGCATGAGAGAGAGAGAAAGAGAGAGAGAGAGAGAGATTGTAACATATTTTATATACAAGGTTACATCTCCCTGAACATAATAAATGCTGCATAAGAATAATCGAAAAAGAAATTAGCCAAAACGATAAAGCACGCATGCAAAGAACTGTCTGTCGCAGCATACTAAAAGTTCAATATCAGATGTCTTTGTTTTGATGCACAAGAAATAATCGTCTCCTATGGCTATAAGATGCTATATATAATTTTTAATTTAAGCAGAAGCTCCTAACTAATTTTCACAAAGCCTCTCAGGCCACAAAAAATAACCACTGCTTCAGTAGCTTCTGTTTTTCGCAACCAGCATGCATGTAATATATACATCAATCATGCATGCATTCACATGCTTCCAACCTCTGAATACAAAAGAAAGTAATCAATTAACAGCATTATATATTCTAAAAATTACCTACAGGATCAGATGAATCAACAATTATAGCATCATACTGCCCTTCAGGAGCATTTCTTATGAACTCAGCAGCTGTAATAACCATGAAAGATACAAGTCAAGCAAGTAAAATACATGTATCGAGTAAGATGATACACTTGGATTCATGTAAAATTTGCAATAACCCTTTAAGTGTAGACTGGAATCATTCGAAATGATTATTTGGCAGGCAGACAATATAAACAAAGTTAATGCACAATCAGAATGTCAAAAACTACCGCACACAATGCTTTAATTAATTTCACATGATATGAAAGGAAAAACAATTTGTCCTACAAGCATGTTTGAAGATCACGCAACAAACTACTATCAAAGATGCCTAAATGTTAAGAATACCATTGCCAATATGTAGTTGAACACGGTGATCTTCAAACCCAACTGCTAACTCTGGAAAAAACATCCTACTTACCTAAATAAACAAACACAAAATTATAAATTTTATAAAAAGAACATAATATATAAGATAAGGAGAGACACGTCTTTGTACAACGTACATCTATAACCATTGTATCTATTTCACAAATATCAATACGCTCCACTGATCTGTGTCGAGAAATTTCCCTTAAAACTCCACCATCACCCCCACCAACAACCAGAACCTGCAGGGTAATTACTAATTGCATCAAACAATCCAAATACACTATAAGGAGGCAAACGAGGTCTTGCAGATTAACATGCAACTAGCTAGGATGTAATTTAAGAATACGTATGACGTAATCGCATGAAACTGAACTTATAATAGAGAAAGTTAGAGCAGAGCATTTATTTTTGCAGTGCTCAATTATATATAATAATAATAAAAATAAACGATTTGTTATTTATCAATGAATTTGGTAGCTGTTCGAGTAAGAAAATCAGATATCAAGATAAAAATGCAACAGAATCATTATAATTCTTTTCCACTAAGAAATCTGTCACCATATGATCTGTCATGGGAGGGAGATAGACCTTACCACTAGGCCATACCGGTAGAATACAAGTATCAAATTATAAGAAAAATCATGGTCAAGTAGAGTTACATTCTTGGGTGATACGATTGAGCAAAGTGGAAGATGAGCAATCATTTCCTGATAGGCATATTCATCTTTCTCAGTTAACTGAACAATACCATCAATTACAAGCACCTTTCCATATGTTGAGGACTGCATATGAAAGGATCAGTATCTATTAGCAAGATGCATGAAGTAATTGACCACAAAATGTCATTAAATTTCAAATATGCCAAACCTCAAAGACTAAAATCTCTTGGAACTCAGTTTTTTCTCTGAACAGAATCTTTTCCACTTGCAAGGAATGTGCCTCTCCTGAGAGTGACTCGTCGAGTATGACATGAATGCAAGTTAACAAGTTAGGAAGAAGCTTGTTAAGGTTACAACACATGAACACAATTTCTTTACGATGAGGGCTGATATTAGCGTGTTGACCTATATAAATAGAGAAAATGTTTCCCTAGATGGCCGATTCCCTCATAAAAAATTCTATTTGAATCAAGTTTTGAGCCTATTATGGTGGGCTGATAGTACTATAGGCTGATCTAATTAGATAGAGCATGTAGCCAAGTCCTGGGATTCATTATCTATAAAATTTACATCTGATTCTCAGTAAACTAAGATTCTCTTCTACAACATAGATATTTGGGGAAGAGGGAGGTAGCAGTTTATTCACATAAAACCCATTAAAGATGGACTGTAAACTTAATTAATCAGCAGATTTAGCAAGGCCTGCACTAAAACAATTATACTTCTTATTATTGATAAAATACCATGTATAATATCATGCATACAAAGAAAGCCATAAACGGCTGTATACCTGGCCACATTGGGTTGTTGAAATACATCCGTTTTCGAGCTTTACCTGTGACTTAAATTTTTGAATGGAAATAAAGTAGACAGCCAGCGCATTAATTTCACATACCAAAAACATATATCCAAACATAAACGGAAATTCTTTGTTTGCTTTAAAATGGTGAGCATGGAGGAATTACACATAATTATGGTGATGTTTATAATTACTAGCATATGTAAGCAAAATAGTTCAAAGGATAATGACCAGAAAATGACTGAGGCTCAGAGAACCATCCTGAGACAACTGTAGAATGACAGTTAGCTTCAAGCTCAGGATCGAAAATTCTGGCCTTCAAGCAGCAAGACGGAATAACAGCCTGAGACTGATTTAGACTATTTTCATTATCTGCCTTGTCATCCATAGTCACCCGGCCTTCCAGTCCTCTCCCTGCATCTCCCTCCATGTATTTTAACCTTTTTCAACAACTTTATTTTCAGATCAACATGTACAAATCAAGCAACAGCATATTGAGAGTACAAACAGGACCGAGCAAATGAAGAATAAGTAAACATATGTTAAATTATAGCAGTTACAATGTTACCAGATTCATGGGATGATCTGCAGTTTTGTACTTGCAGGGCCAACAGGGTGTCATAACACCTAAGGGTGTAGGACAATTTGCCATATATAACCTACTGTTACTCCCTCTGTTACTATTTCCATGTTTATTATTATTTTTTCAATGTGGAGATGATTCATCTAATTTTGAATAACATGAGGCATAGGTGGAGCATAATTTGGTAACTTCAAACATTTATAATATTGAAAAAGTATGAAATAAGCGAAAAAGAAAAGATGACAATTTGATAGAAACATTCAAAAATATACCAAAAACTTAAGAAAAATTATAAATCAAGAAACAATAAGATATTTAATGTTTGTGTAGCAGGATAATGACGTGGACTACAAAAGTTATTTAACAAACAAAAAAAAGTTATCGGAATCGCATATGATTGCACGTAGAATTGTTCTATAAATTGCGGTAACAAATATTAAACGTATAATATTCCTTTGAAATTAAAATTACAAATGAATATTGTGAAGAAACCTTATAATATTAATATGCTAGCTATCCAGGTCAGAAGAGCAAGTAAATTTGATATGCAATGTAATGATACATACATCAAATCTTGAGTATACTAGGTTTTCTTCACTTCGTCAGTCCTAACATGATGGATGCAATGCGATTACCATTGAATTATTAAGGCCACCTACCTAACAATCCAATCAGTGGCCGTAATACTATGTTCTAATAATACAAACATGGAATATATAACTTAATTTAATTAAATCAAAAGCTAAACCATAGCATTTTAAATTTTAATCAAAATACGATAGTCCAGTATTCAGTAACAGTTTAACTAGAGTAAAAGGAAATAAATAAATAAAACGCGTTTAAGCAGAAATGAACTTATAAACCCCTGAAGTTATAAGCTATAATACGTATAATTCAGTAGCAAATTCACAAGTCAGGGCGTGTGTGTATATACATTGCATGATTGCAACAAACACGTACTTGTATAGTTGTGTCTGTTTTTCTTCTCTTCTTCCTCCTTGTTCTTTCTTCAGTGGGATTTCACTTTGAATTTTAATGGGCTTTTAACACAAACGAAAACACTAAAACGTACCAAGTGCAATTTATTGTACTGTATATTTATTTATTTAGAATATTTAATATTTCATCCGTTTTTCTATACATAGTTAATATTTTCCAGCACAAAATCTCTTATGAGTTATTATTAATACTGTAATTTAATTCAAGACACATAGTAATATTGCACAAGTACAATAACTTGGAAAGTTTTTTAATTTTATTCCTTGCTAGAATTCATACATACGAGACATATTACAGTTCGAGGTGAACCAGCCGCGCGTAAACTAGTTAACTGAAACTTATCCCATTTGCAGGAACTCTCTCGTTAATTAAACTGACCTTATTGTTTACCTGGTCAACTACAGGCAATTAAGTAAATTAAATTTTATGTTACATTACACTTACATATATAGGAGTATAAGTTTAGCGGAAATTGAGTTGGTATTTGGGCCGGGGCGGTTGAGTTTTTGGGTCGAAAACTCCAAAATGTTTCTCAGTCTCTGCCCCCACCTTAATGTTTTCATCAAACATTCCAAACAAGAAAGTTTCGATACTACTCCCAGGTTTCTTTGGTGTCCCGTTATTTCCTCTAACATGATCAATCAAATTTTTGTAGTAAGTCTGTGCATTCTCTACACTTGCCCCTCTACCACCTTCAGAAGCCCATCCACTCTCTGATACAACAATCTTTATGTTCGAACCACCCAATTTCTCGACAGCCGAGTACATAACATCTAACAATGCATCAAATAGGTTCTTGTATCCGCGATTATCGATATCCCGTACAATCACATCCGATGTTGTAAACAAAGCATATTGAAGATTTTCGTTAAGATTATCAACGTAGCTTATGTACGGATAAATGTTTGCCAGCAATGGCAAATTGTTTTCCGTTAAAAATTGAATGATTGGTTTCATGAACCCTTGTGCGCTGTCTTTAAATGAACCCTGTGACGGAGGAGACGAACCGGGACCAATGAGACCTGAGTATGTGGCGGTTGAAACCTTGATTTGATCTTGTAATCCATTTGCCACAATTGCATCATGCACATTTTTCATGGCGGGAAGAACAAAATTAACGTACTGGGAATTTTTATCAGGATCAACTTCATTTCCGACAGCAATGTAACGAAATTTGACGCCCGGGTAATTTAGGATATTATCTTGAACCCATGCTGCTGCAGTAGCAGAATCTTGAAGAGATTCGAGCTTCGCGAGAGGCACGTCAAGAATGAGTTCTATGTTTGTTCCTCTAAGAGCTTCAAGTGTTTTTGGAAGTGGATCGTATAGTCTCATTCTTCCAATTCCATTGTCTTTGTACAATTTGACTGTTTCCTCTTCGCTTGGTAAATTGTTTCCGTTCCTCCCATTACACACACCTATGGGTTGTGCTCCTGCATATTAAAGTGAACCAAGTGATATTTTAGTAATATTGCGTACATGTTATACTATTTAATTAGGCCGTCCTCTAATTAATATAGCTTACTATATAATTAAGTTGTAAATTAAGCAGCACTTGATATATATATATTTTTTAAATGAGAGAGGTCAATACAAACTAATTAGTAAAACTCTATAAATAAACAAATATGACACAAACAAAACCTGTTGTCTGAAAAGCAGGCAATAAGATCCCAAGAAACAGCACTATAGCTTGCATTATATTGAGTGGCGCCATTAATAAATTATACTAGTACAAATTAAGAAAGGATCGATCTCAAATGCTGTGTGTATTAGTTTGCACAATCTTCCAACACTTATATACTACTCCCCCAGACTTTGAAAGACTCGCGGCATGTTCAAGTTAAGCACAGTCTGCTAAAATCTAAACAAACCCTAAATATCTAATCACACCGTTGAAAATTCCATCTTTTTATTTTTCTGGCTCGTTCGTTTATTGTCGTCATTTACTGAGTCGTTTTGAGGTCGTTCTTGAAACGTAGTGTTTGGTTTGCAAACCCCAAATTTCTAAACGTAGTCTTGGGTTCAAATTTTAAAATCCAAACACATTAATCATTATTAATGTGCCCAAATCTCATTTTCTTCCCACGCTTTTCATGCCAACCAGGAAATCTACGAATATTAAACAGGAATTTCAAATTGTCATTAAATATTAAACAAAGTCTAATTTTTATTTTATCAATCTCCGAAGCTAATTAGTTGTCAGTGATCAGTACGTGATCAGTTAATTAGTGTGGTCGTATTCTTGAAAAGTAGTCTTTTGGTTTGCTTACTTTTCCCTGCCCGCCAACTGTCCAAGTCCAGATTAATTCATATTAGTCTCGTGACGACAAAAAACTATACATCTTTTCCAACTTAATTCGGTGCCAACTAGAAGCATTGACTCATTCAGCTGGCCTCATATATTACAAATTTAATTCTTTATTATTTTGTTTCAATTTTTGCGTGTGCCTTGCAATGTCACTGAGTTGAAATTAGTGTATTCCCGCATGGGAGGGGAATATAATGTTGAGCGTAGGCTAAGAAAAACATAGACGGTGGACATGAAAACCCCGGAGCATGTCATGTAATAACAATCGCATGCATCATTATATGTACGTGCATGTAATTGATCGAAAACGTCATCAAATTTGATATTTGACGATTATAAATAATTTTACAACTAATATAATTTTAATTTACATATACAAATAATTTAAAGAAAAATTCGGTGCAATCGTAATCGAATTGAGTTGTAATTGGTTGTGGTTATTTTCTTGCAAACAAGTCTCGGGTCTGCTTATACTTCCCTCGCCTAGCGGCCAAAAGTCAGTTTTCAATTAATTCCATAGCTAGTTTCTGAGTGAATCAATACTTGTAGCTATTGCTAGTTAGAAAACCTCGGCCTCCGAGTCTAAATAGTACGTACAATCATAGTCTATGACTAACCGGTAAGAATACGTAATGTATCTGAGTTTGATTTCAAAACGTAAGCCTTCGTGGAATGAGGAGAGGTTATTAGACTCTATTGCCAATTAAAATTAATATTTTACATTATGATAAAATAGTTCAACTGAGTTCAAAAAATTATGATAAAATTTGTAACCCCTGATCCTTCACTATCTATATAATTACAATATAAAATACATATAAACTTACAAAATCCAACTTTTGTAAATGCTATAAACTAATTTATATATGAACTTGAGTATCAATTCTGATTTAATGGTACAACGTGTTATGCCCAAATTTCGGCATTTGTTGTTTGTGATGGACTGGTGGTATCTATTGGGCTGAATTTATAGTTGTTCGAATGGTATCTATTGGGTTGACGTTGAGAAGCCGCATCAACTAAAAAACCCTTACAATCTCATGCCCCAATATTCAACAACCCCAGCATTGCCATTGTAGTATTATACTTTTTAAATCAATATATCAATGACAGCATCAACGTACATGCATTGCATTTAAGAGTCCCTTCCTCGCCTTCTACACATGAACGGCTTAAATTTTTTAAAAAAACATTGACACTCATATGTGGAATCAGAAAATTTTAGATATATATATGGGACTCAAAAGGAACAATAATTATGAATTTATATATCTTTATAATATTTTTATTTTATAAATTTTTTTCTGCAATACTGGGGGCTATCTCCGCCATTGTTGGCAGTTTTGTGATGGCGGTCTATTGTTATATATAATAATAATATTATGTATATTTATTAAATCTGAAAACTAAAATATATAGTAATCCGAAAATAGCATAATATTTTAATATACAAATAAAGTATTTATCATATTTATAAATTGATATATATTAAATATAAAACAATACATATAAATACAGAATTATATATAGAAAATTATTAATTCTCGTAATAATATATTAATAATGATATAATAATAATTTGATAAAATAAACACAATGTAGTTTGTTGCCTTCCGTATAATTTATCACACGCAAAAAACAATATGTCACTGAGTTTGGAATATATCGAGATTTTCAAAGAAGGATAACAAAAAGATTACGTAATTAACGAGAAGTAGCAAACAAAAAATAATGTGGAAATCTGTCGCCGGGTTGGAAATGGAAATGTTCAACGGGAAGAAACCCTTGAGTATCGGTCACATGCACTGCACATGATAATTACTCCCCTCTGTCCATTTTAAATAAATAAATAAATATATATATATATATATATATTTAAAAAATAGTTAAATAAATTTTTCATCTACATATTTCTAATTATTATTTTGAAATATGATAATCCAAATAAATTTTAAATGAGTAGAAATTTAAAAATAATAAATATAAAGATAGTTTTAGAAGATTAAGACTGTATTTATATTTTAAAAATAAAAATGAAAGTTAGTATAAAACTTATTTTAAAAGCGGACATGCAAAGGGATGGAGGTAGAGCCGGCCAAACGGGCGATTCAAACCGCCCCGGCTCGCCCCGAATCGTGAAATAAACCCGCTGCAGCCGTCTTCGTCCGGGCCGTGCATGAACCGGCACTAACCGTCAGAAAAACCGGGCCGTTCACGAGTTAGTATTTGGTGAACCGTAACCGGCACGGACCGGCTCGTCGAACCGGAAAAAACCGTGACAAGCTTGGCCCGGCACGGCTCGCCTCGTGACCCGGCACGGCTCGTCGAACCGGAAGGGAACGTGACAAGCACGCGGCCCGGCACGGCTCGCCTCGTGGCCCGGCACGGCTCGTTCACGCGCGACACGCTCGGCACTTCTGCACATGCATAGCAGACTTAGCAAATAGCAACGGTCGTCTCTCGTCTGGCACAGGCAACTGGCAGTGGCAGTCTGGCAGAGGCAGTTGCACTTCAAGGCTTCTTTCTAGCAACGGTCGTCTGGCAAACTAGCAACGGTCCAACGGCAACGGTCGTCTCCTGGCAAGTCTGCAACGGTCATCTCTTCTTCAACTATAAATTGAAGTATTGAACGAGTTAAGATTCATTCTACTCTCTATTATCTGCTCTCCCTCCCACAGCTCTCCCTCTCACAGTCTACTCTCTCTTCTCTGCTCTCCCATTGTTACTTACTAGTTGTTATAAAAATCCGGCGAGCTTCGTATAAAATTCCGGCGAGCTCCGTATAAATTCTGGCGACCTTCGTATAAATTCCAGCTAGCTTCGTATAATTACAAAATGGATCCAAACAATTCAGAAGGTTCCAGTCAAGGAAATTCACAAGGTTCAATGCCACCACCTCCATCCGTCCAACCCGGCAAGTCTTCGAATTTTTTCATTTTTTAAATACTCGAATTATTTAAATATTTGTTTTTTATGTTTTTTAAATTATTTGAAATATTCGAATTATTTGAGAAAATCATTTTTTTGTTTTTCTAAATATTCGTAAGTTATGTTTTTAAAATTATTTGAAATATTCAAATTATTTGAAAAAATAAATTTTTTGTTTTTCTAAATATTCGTAATGTTTTTTAAATTATTTGAAATATTCGAATTATTTGAAAAAATCAATTTTTTTGTTTTTCTAAATATTCGTAAGTTATGTTTTTTAAATTATTTGAAATATTCGAATTATTTGAAAAAAATCAATTTTTTGTTTTTCTAAATATTCGTAAGTTCTGTTTTTTAAATTATTTGAAATATTCAAATTATTTGAAAAAATCAATTTTTTGTTTTTCTAAATATTCGTAAGTTCTGTTTTTTAAATTATTTGAAATATTCGAATTATTAGATGGTTTCGAATTAATCCGGATATAATATTTTTTACAGGTAGTTCTTCTAGTACTACTAGACATTCATCACATGTTTGGACTTATTTTTCGAGACAAGCAACGGAAGATTCGAACAAATTTAAAGCTTTTTGTTTGCTTTGCATTCAAAGTGGTCGACNGTTATTAGATGGTTTCGAATTAATCCGGATATAATATTTTTTACAGGTAGTTCTTCTAGTACTACTAGACATTCATCACATGTTTTGACTTATTTTTCGAGACAAGCAACGGAAGATCCGAACAAATTTAAAGCTTTTTGTTTGCTTTGCATTCAAAGTGGTCGACAACAATCCCCTTTTATTCACGCTAAGGGGACCGGTACAGGTACACTTGATCGGCACTTAAAAAATCATCACGGAATAACGAAGCAAAGTCATGAGAGTGGAGAGGCACGTGGGGAATCACAACAAATACAAATCAGTGGTTTCATGTCTCCCGGTGGAGGTATGCCTTTCTCCTATAATAGAAATAGAATGATTGAAGATTTTGCTACTTATGTTACATTAGATGAGTTACCTTTCTCCCACGGTGAGAGTCCGAATTTAGAGTACATGATGAAACATTCAATAAACCCAGCATTTAGAAAAATTCCTAGGAACACACTTAAGCGTCACACACAAAAACAATATTATAGTCAACGAATAGAATTAATTAATTATTTCGGTAATTTTGATGGTATGGTTTCTTTAACTAGTGATTGTTGGACTTCGAGTTGTGGTGAACCCTTTATTTGTGTTACAGCTCATTGGATTGATGTTGACTACTTATTACAAAAACGAATTATTGCATTTGATGTTATGGACGAGTCACACACCGGTTTTAATATAAAACAAAGAATATTAGACACGATAAAGGAATTTAATTTGTTGCATAAGGTGTTTACAATATCTTTAGATAATGCCTCTGCAAATAATAAAGCCATGGACTATATTAGGCCTGATATTCCCACTATATTAGATGGTACTTTCTTGCATGTTAGATGTTGTGCTCACATAATTAATTTATTGGCTCAAAAGGGAATTGCACAAATAACTATATTATTAGAACCCATTAGAAAAATAGTTAAGTATTTACGTATAGCACACACATTACGGTCTAGGTATAAAAAATTATGTAAAGATAATGGGTTAAGGCCGAAAAAATGGGCTATCGATTGTCCTACGAGATGGAATTCGACTTATAAATTATTAAATGAGGCAATTAAATATAAGGTAGTTATCACTGAGTTATATAATTCAGACCCAAAAAACCAATATGACGGTGGACTAATTACCGATATTCAGTGGGATTTGGCAACTAGTGTACGTAATATACTTGAATGTTATCATCATGCTACTAAGGTTTTTTCTTATGTTTACGAACCAAATGTACATCATGTTATCATTGAGTGTGTTAATATTGTTACTACTTTACGTGAATTTGAAGAAAATGATTATTTTAGTGCAATTATTCATGACATGAAAATTAAATGGATAGAATACTTTACAGATTTTCCCTATATTTATGGTGTTGCATGTCTTCTTGATCCTGCTGTTAGAAAAGAAGGTTTAGAAAATATTTTAGAACATTATTATGAGGTGTTAGGAGTTTCGTATAATCATGTTCTTTATGTACAAAATTGTTTAGAATTATTATATCGTCTTGTAGATATATATAAACCCAAAACTCAAAATGCTATACCACCTAAGACTAATACTGTTAGTAGGTTTAATAGTACTATTTCATCTATCCTAGCCAAAAAACAAAAATGTAGAATTTCTACTACGTCTTCTGTACCTACTTCTTCTTCTACTATGATTAGAGAGTTTTTTTCTTATAATTATGAGTTAGATGATAATTTTTCAATACTAACGTGGTGGAAGAATCATGAGAACCAATTTCCGGTTTTAGCTAAAATCGCAAGGGACATATTAGTAGTTCCTGCCTCTACAATTGCGTCCGAGTCTGCTTTTAGTGCAGGTAGAAGAGTGTTGGACGAGAAGAGATCAAGTCTTTCGCCAGATGCGGTGAAAATATGTGTTTGCAAAAAGGATTGGGATCAAGCCACAAAAAGACAACAAGGAAGAAAAGAAGATGACTCGGACGGAGAAGAAGATCCGTGGATGATAATGGATAGTTCATCCGAATCAGGCACGTCAACTAGCGAACAACAAGATTTTGTATAAATTAAATAGTGGATAGAATATTTTTATTTTATATTTTTAAATTTTATTTGTTTTGTATTTGTTTTAAATTTTTTTATTATGTTCAAGCGGTTTGTTCCGTTTTTCAGAGAGGAGTCCTCTTAAATAATTTGTAAAATATTTTATATTAATAAAATTTATAGAGGTACCGTCTTCTTTTTTAAAAAAAATATTCGTAGAAAATATGAAATAAATGAGTTAACATATTTTTTTAAAAAAAATAAATAATTCAATGTATTAATAACTGCAGGCGCGTGCAACTATGCAGAATTCAATATAAAAATCAATCATTTGCTCAATTATTAGCTTACAACTTTATAAGTCACTTCACTAGTTCTGTGTGCTTTGTGCTTTGGTCAATGAGACAATGACTCATTCACACAAAATCATCAACTCGGCCCGGCACTAACTCGCCCCGCAATAAATAAATTTCATTTGTTTTGTATTTGTTTATTACGTATAAGCGGTTTTGTTCCATTTTTTTTAGAGAGGAGTACTCTCAAATTATTTGTAAAATATTTTTTTTATTAATAAAATTTGTAGAGCCGTCTTCTTTTATTTCAAAAATATTCGTATGAAATAAGTATTTTTTTTAATGAAATAAAAAATATTCCAAAAATATTCGTATGAAATAAGTATTTAAAAATGAAATTTAAATTAAAAAAATCATAAAATAATAAACCCGCCAACCCGCCTAACCCGCGAGCCGTACACGAGTCAGCCTATCCGCGAACCGGCACGACTCGGCACGGCTCGGGATTCCGAGGCGGGCCGTTTACGAATATCTTCCTGGCCAAACCGGCACACCGGCGAACCGGCCCGGTTCGCCCGGCACGCCCGTTTGGCCGGCTCTAGTTTCAATAGCAATCCCCAATCATGGATTTCATCATAAAAAGAATAAATAAATAACATTCTTGCCAAAACTAATTCCCTATTTCTGGCATACCTATTGATAATAATTGTCTAAGAAAAAGACAGCTATCAAGTAAACCTCATTTTATACAGAAATACATAGTGGCCGTTTGAGGTTCCTTAAACTTAAAATAAGTAGTTTATTTTATTTTTATTTTTTACATATTTTCATTTTTTTTAAAGATAAATATTTGTTTTAGAATTTTAAAATCAAATATGAACTTCAAAATAAAAAATAAGTTACTTATTTTCAGAAAAAGTACATACATAATGGCTTATTTCCAGAAATAAGGGATTGCCAAACAGCCCCATAGAATCATCAAATTCCAACTATAATCTAAACCACTCCACGTATTCATGTAATTTCCTCCCTAAACTTAAGTCTCCTCATTCCGAACACCCCAAAATCATTGTAATTACCATAGTTACGATAGTATAATTACGTACAACCACCTAAGAGCATACCCATTAATCGTGAGTGCAAGAATCATCAAACACCTGCCGTGCTATAATGGGTATATATACAAATGAATCAGCCCATTTCGCCATAACCCAGTAATCCACAAAACCCCTTCTAAACCCGGCATTCTACCAATTGCCGTAATCCCATATACTTCACCAATTCACATGCCTTCGCAAAATCAAAGCTTCCATCCATGTGCAGAGGCGAAACTGGGACTATAAAAGACCGGCTACTGTAATATTTAATAATAAAATATTCGTAACACTAGAAAAATGAATATAACCAATAGTATACAAGTATACATTATATACCACATGCCTCGCGCCATCCTTACAGACATGGAGGCATACCAAATATACAAATTATAAATGATTATATATATCACAACATACAGCTAAAATGTGTATATTTGTATACTGATTGCATTGTAGCTGTCATGTTCCCTTTCTTAAACATGCATAGTTGAGCAAGTGCAAGCCTTACAAAAGCTCCACTTTTGTTAGAAGCATAAAACCCCCAACCATTTTTCCCTCATTCACATAATAAAGCTAAAATGGCAAGGGAAATATATGGAACTGTAAAATTATACGTTCTACCTTCACGACCAACAATTTACACCTACTTCAAAATTTTTACTATCAAGGTAAAAAACAAACGGTTCAACTTCGGGTATATTAATACATAAACTAACTAGCTAAATAAACATCTGAAGCTCTAAGCACAAGGATAACAATTGGTTTTACAATTTCACCTAGAGGCTGTTTCAGAAGGCTAAATATTCAAAGCTGAAGCTGAATGTGAGACATCATATTTTTTATTAATGACAATATAATCGATGTAGTATTTACCTTAGCACATCAATTTTTAGAGGCCAACCGATGTCTTTGTAATTTTAGACATCAAATTTCTTTTATAAAATGTTGTTAGATACACTATTACTCATCGCTTAAAAAATTGTGATGTTATTTCTTTAGTTTCAAATGACAGTGTCCTGTGTACAATGATATTAGCCAAAATCAATTCAACCACAACCAAACTAGCCAGAGAAAGAACTGCTGCTACAAAAAGAAATTCAAACCAAATGCTTTAATTCAAACCAACTGCTGCTGATATATATCATTACCAACAACCAATTCAAAGTAACACATCCACATAAATAAACATATATGGCTAGCTAAAATTACTTCAATCCAAACAGGATTCCAAAATAACCCCAGACTCCAAAATAAGTACTAGAACTAACCAAATGATTATAACGACAAAATGACCAACATCCAAAATAAAGCCACCTAAGTACTGGAACTAGCCATGAAATTGAGTGAACCAAGTTGTCAAGCTCAAAGATACATATAATTAAAAGATTTATATATGTGATGGTATCCAAGCGCACCTCATCTAGTTCTTCCATTGTGTAAGACTTTCGAGTCTTCATCGCCCACTAAAATATAACAAAATAGAAGAAATAAATTACAAATGCAACTAACTAAAGAAAATAAATATGTGCATGCAAATTACAGGGACTAGCTATTTTTACATGAATAAAATTTGTATAATTATCTCGTACCTTGGTAAGAAAAGACACTTCCTTATCAAAAATTATATCCCTCATATATCGCATGACAACATAGCTACATTCACGGCCCCCAGGTTGTTTAGGAGATCCCTATTCCAATTTCAATTATTATATATAAGTCAGTCTAAAAAGAAGGGAAAATTGAATTACCATTCCAATTTAAAATGAAAACTACTTACTAAAAGATTGACTATTTTAGTGGCTCTTTTTAGCCTTCCAGTCTGAGCATTGTAAGATAATAGTGCACTGTATATAAGAGAATATACAAGTCATAACAGGTTCACTATAAAGTGCATGAATAAAATAGAGTGCGCTATACTAGTTAAAATTATTAGCATGAATAAATTAAATTACCTTGTTAATGCTTTTTCCAGTTCGGGAAAATGATTCGGATGAGACAAAGGATTCAAAATGTAAATATCACCATCCCATATCATAACCAAAATCCAATGGGAACTGTTTTTATAAAAAAATATACACAAGTTAAAATTTGAAAAAGTCACCAAAATATCTTAATTATTCTAATAGTATAAATTAGAAAATCTTACTTTTCATTATGTGACATTAAAAATATGCGATTGTTACCATCTATCAGCCGATTAACCACATAAGGTTGAAACTCAGTTTTCTTGGTAAATGAGGCTATACAAGAACACATTATCATTCTTTCGATTCTCATTTATCACAGTTTGCAAGTACCTATATATTAAGAGAAAAAATATCGATGAGTGTCCAGGTGCAAATGCAGAATGATCACAGTTTGCAAGTACCTATACTGAATGTTCGGGAAAATATAAAAGCTACTTACGCGATATAAGCCGATATTGCACATTGCTTGATCTCCTCAAAATGTAACAAAGCGATTCCAGCCTCATCCAATATATATATATATATATATATATATATATATATATATATATATATATATATATATATATAT
>QRFB01010639.1:18762-29044 GCA_008931105.1 Oenanthe javanica
ATATATATATTATTTTCTCAATTCCAAAGTCCTCTGGATCACATGGAATCTGTATTGATGCACCAGTAGCTTTCATATATGTTGTTGCATGCTTATACAACAACTTATATTTGCTCGGCACATACTTATTCAACTCCACTTGATTATATAACTTCTGAAGTGCATGCAACTCACTTTTTAATAACTTCGACAAATCTTCTTTTTTCTTTTTCTATAAATAATTATTCAACACGATTTATTTCCCATAATAATGAACAAAAATAAGAATAAGAATAAGAATTTACAATAATAAAAAATATAATACNAACAAATCTTCTTTTTCTATAAATAATTATTCAACATGATTTATTTCCCATAATAATGAACAAAAATAAGAATAAGAATTTATGATGATAAAAATTATAATATGAGATGCATACTGCCACTGCCACATCTGGATAAATGACCAAGTCCAGAGGCCATGCTACTTGAGAGCCAACAGCCTGATGGACCTTCTCCATTTCACCACGTACCGGCACTGAAAGCAAGGCGTCTGGCTGGATGGCTCCGTCCACTGACACACGAATGCATCCAGGTGGCATACGAACTCCATGTATTAAACCATTTATTTCTTCCTCAGTAAAAACCATACTGAATGTAACCTTGTTCTTTCAAGTATCCACTGCCAGCTCACACGGTCCCTACATATACGACGAGTTTATTTAATGAATCCCTACATATGATCAGTTTATTTGATAAATCCCTACCCATGATGAGTTTATAATTTTTACCTTTTTTCCTGTTTTGGGAGTAGGCGGGTCAAAATCATCATCATCCAAATCCACAATCAATTCCTTCGTAGTAGCTTATTTAGTCTCAATTTTTTCTACAACAACTTTGGCAAGTTGACTTGTCAGATACGATTGGTGAGCCAAGGTTGGTCGCACTAATCACTGCCTTAGGTTCAGCAATCTCTTTCTTTTATCTTGCCAACTCCTCAGAAAATTAAGCCTTTGAAACTCTAATCCTCTGTCTCGGCAAATTAAAGAACAATTTTGGGGAGACAAATCCTCCAACTCCACGAACCCTGCCTGAATGCTCTGGAGTTTCTAGTGCCACACTCAATACATCGTTACTTTCGGATGGTTAGAATTCACCATTTTCCTTTTTTTCGAGTAAGTCATCCTGCCAACAACACAAAAAATTAGATTATCGCACACGTTCTTCTTAACATGCATAACATCGAGACAGTGACAAACATGGTGAAACTTGCAATATTCTCATCGGAAAAAACTGACTTCTTCTTCCACATACATTGCACCTTATTAGATTTTTTCACTTCCTTCCCAAAAGAAAACTGAATTCTTTCCTGTTGCGCTAATACTTCTTCTCCAGAAAGGGGTGCACGTGCAGTAATAAACTCTTGTTCTCCGTTAAAAGTAGCTCTTTGCCTCCTATAAGGGTGGTACTGACCTAAATATCGTCTATGACCTTGGTAGCACATTTTCCTACTATGACTCAAATATTTAGCTATGGTATCATCACCACAAACTGGACAACTCAAGTAACCCTTATTGACGCAGCCAGACAAGTTTCCATAAGCGCGGAAGTCATTTATTGTCCACAATAAAATTATTTTTAATGTGAAATAAGATTTACTATAAGCATCATATACGTTTGGTTCCCCTTCTTCCCAAACTTTCTTTAAATCATCAATCATCGGTTGTAAATAAACATCTAAGTTATTCCCCGGCTCATGTGGACCAGAAACTAATATTATTAACATCATAAACTTCCTCTTCATGCACAACCATGAAGGAAGATTATAAATTACTAATACCACTGACCAGGTACTATACCTATTGGTTAGCCCATTATTGTGTGGGTTTATACCATCCGCTGATAAAGCTAATCGTATATTTCTTGGTTCATTATCAAAGGCAGGCCACCTGTAGTCAACATTCCTCCAAGAAGGAGAGTCAGCCGGATGCCGCATCTTACCATCTTGTATTCGTTGATTAGCATGCCAACTCATCAATTCAGCAGTAAAAGGTGATCTAAACATTCGTTTAAATCTAGGAATTATCGGAAAATACCNCAAAAAATACCACGTAACTTTGGATGAAATATTAACCCTGACTTTACCTTCTTTCCCCAACTTCCAATGAGATAGATGACACTTAGGGCACTCAGATGCATAAACATTTATACCCCTATATAATATGCAATCATTCAGACATGAATGAAATTTGATGTACTCAAGGCCTAAGTTGGACAAAGTTTTCTTTGCTGCATATGCATTAACAGGTAATAATTATCTTTAGAAAGGAAAGACCCAATGGAAGATAGCACATCAGTGAATGCACTATCGTTAATGGCAAACCTAGCTTTCCAGTTATGTAATTTTAACATTGACTCTAGTTTAGTATAGTCACTGCCCTCAAACAACGGTTTTTGGGCATCATCCACGAACCTCCTGAACTCATACGAATCATTATCATAATCAGCTGACTTATGTGCTACTTCACAAACCTCGACTGTTTCTGCTACATCAACACCAATATTCGAGTCAAACTTTGGGACTGGAGCAGGACATGTACTACCAGTAGATGACCTAGCCGTCCTAGAACTATTTTCCCCATGCCAAATCCATTCAAGATATCCCAAACTAAAACCATTTTCATAGATATGACCCCTGATTATTTTTACGGAAAACTGTTTAAAATTAACACATCTTGAACATAGGCAAGGAATTCTCTTATGATCTTTTGAATTTTCTTCGGCATATATCAAGAATTTTTCAACCCCGATTTCATATTCTAAAGAATCCCTTGCTTTGAAAATCCACGTCTTATCCATATTCGTATAATCAAAAGCAACTACCTACATCATTGAAATTATTTTAAACATCGAAAATCTAACAACAATAAAGTAAATAAAGGCATGCTTATCTATGGTATTATAAGTCAGATAATTATAATTATCATATTATATAATTATAATTNTGTATAACCAAAAGCAACTACCTACATCATTGTAATTATTTTAAACATTGAAAATCTAACAACAATAAAATAAAAAAAGGCATGCTTATCTATGGTAATATAAGTCAGATAATTATAATTATTATATAATTATAATTATCATATTATATGGTATTAAATTTATGGTGGTTACTATACAAATTAATTATCAATAAATGTATAAGTCATAAAATAGCATAATATCCTAATAATGCTTAAAAGCCTACGATTATATTAGAATATAGGTTACTTTTCTACCACAAGTAAGCATATAAAAATCAATGAACATTATCAATGATATATATATATATATATATATATATATATATATATATATATATATATTATTGTAAATTGAATTATTTCTACTTGATGCAAACTTAATTATTAGTTTAATGTAGTTTAAATCAGTAAGAGGCAGAGGCATATAAATATATGGATATATCTAGCTATATCTGAGAAGGCTATCTGGGAACAAGTTTAGAAAGAGGCGACCAATATATATAAGTAAGTGAAGTGAATAACGCAATAGTTTACTTATTTCAGAGGGAAACATAAAAGATAATTCAATATATGTAATTGAATAACGCAATATTCGACTTTCATCTAATAATGTGCATTAGTTTCCTTCACTCTCAACTAAAACCACATATAATGCGAAAACTCGACATGACAAATTAAAAAACCAATACTAATACATCACATTTCATTAAATAGAGAGCCTCAATTTGACACGTCCACATTCACAATCAAGTATGATGTACATATTATCAATCTAAGGAAATAATAGTAACATGTTAATTCGATAAAAACAGAACATCACATGCATACATACGTATTCTCAAATATTCCAAAATAGGAATTAAAGGCAGTGGCATACATACATATTCTCAAATCAAAACAGAACATCACATACATACATACATACATACATATACATATTATTCAAATAAAAACAGAACATCAATTAAAAATAGGGAGAAGTGAATACCGCAAATAGCCAAATTACCCAAATTTAAGCAGCAACAAAATTCTCAAATTCACCCAAGCTTTTACCCAAACTACAGTGACATACATATATATATTAAAAACAATCAGTAACCGAGGAAAATACATACATATATCTATATGTATACACACCAAATAATAAGATAAATATAAAGCATATACATATACATACATACATATAAACATATCTAAGGTTAAGTATTTACCCAAACTCAAATCAGTAGCTGAAAATCACCCTCTAGACCTGTTGAAAGTACTCAAATTAGAAATTGAAATTAAAATTTCGAACTAATTTTGAAATAGACTTATTAATAGCTCATAAACTTTCCAAGAAGTTAGGGTTTTGAAAATAGGAGTTTGGAATCGCCTAATTAACCCCAAACGAACTAATTACTAACCAATCTTAGCTTTGAAAGCTAGGGTTTTGAAAATCAGTTTGTAAATCTAGGGTTTTGAACTGCGGCCAAAGATTTGTGAGAGAGATGATGAGATGGTAAGATATGAGAGATGATGTGTTGGTGAGATGGTAGATANTAAAACCGAAACCGATGGTTCGGTTGCGGTTGCGGTTTTCAATTTCTAAAACCGAAGATATGCGGTTCCGGTTCCGGTTTCCGTCAAAAACCGAACCGAACCGAACCGCGCTCACCCCTAGTCGCAGGGATGACATAATCTATCTTGAAATATTATGTTACCATATTTGGGTTTCTTGATTTTTTTTGTTTATTTTTTGAAAATGTTTGATTGCAAGGTTGAAATACTATGTTACCATTTTTGGGTTCTTTGGTTTTATTTTGTTTATTTTTTGCGAGGAAAATGNTAGAGATTTGCGAGAGAGAGGGTTGATAGAGAGAGGGTTGAGAGAGAGAGTGTGTCGCGGGAGAGAGAATGTATTTGGGGGGAAGTGATTTTTGTCTAAGGGGGAATTATTTGGGTAATAAGCTGGGGGAATTATTGACCCGTTTTTTATATTTTTTTTCGAACACAACTTTAGATATCGGGTTTTTTACCAAGCGATGTCTTAAATAAGCTTTAACATCATAATATACAAAAGTGATGTTAAAAAGACCTTTAACATCGATGATTTTTGCAACCGTTGTTAAATGTGTGATGTTGTATCCAGTTTTTCTAGTAGTGTGCATCAATTTACATAGGAGAAGTTGCAGAAAAGATAGACGTCAAGCTTAAGGTTGAAGAGGGTTCTATAAACTTTGATTTGAATATGAGAGGCAACTATGACTTTCTTGGCACCAATGAAACTGCATGGGAACCTAAGCCATTTGCATATAGGAGGTAGATATCAATTATATATATAAATATAACCTTACATATAATTCCAATGATTTAAGTGCCAATGTTATCAGCTCTAATTAAATTACAATTGGTTGGTTATCATACATGTTCAACTTGTTTAAGGTCCTGTTCCTCAGGCAATATGTTGCTAAACTAAAATTAGTTTTTGGAGAAGTTTTAGAAAACATTGCAATGGTCGCAGGTAGGGGTGAGCAAAAAACCGAATTGAAACCGAAACCGAAACCGAACCGAAATCGGTGAAAACCGAACCGAAAAAACCGAAACCGAATCAGCGGTTGCGGTTTTTGATTTTTAAAAACCGAGACTTTCGGTTCCGGTTCCGGTTATAGGTCAAAACCGAACCGAACCGATCATTAAAATAAATAAATTTATTATATAATATATATATATATATATATATATATATATATATAATTTAAGTATTAAATTTCCCTAGAACATAGTTTTTTCAATTATATTTCATATTACAACATCAACTATACTAATATTGAATGTGGGAATATGACAACCCCTTTACAACATTTTATTCCTCTATTTTCCAATTAAAAAGCATATAATCAGGAGTAAACATCATTAGACATGATTATGTGTTTTTTAGATTGCATACTACGATAAAGGACATTCACATTTTGTTGATTCAACCTTAAAATTTGATTGTTAAAGTTTCTTACCTTTCTTTTGTAGTGTTATTATGCAGAATGTGATCAAATATTTGATTGTATAAAATTTGAATGTAAAAATATAATGATTTAAATTATATATTTTTTTCATTTTTATTTATCCGATTTTTTAACCGAAACCGAACCGATAAAAACCGAACCGGTCTTTTTAAAACCGAAACCGATGGTTCGGTTGCGGTTGCGGTTTTCAATTTCTAAAACCGAAGATATGCGGTTCCGGTTCCGGTTTCCGTCAAAAACCGAACCGAACCGAACCGCGCTCACCCCTAGTCGCAGGGATGACATAATCTATCTTGAAATATTATGTTACCATATTTGGGTTTCTTGATTTTTTTTGTTTATTTTTTGAAAATGTTTGATTGCAAGGTTAAAATACTATGTTACCATTTTTGGGTTCTTTGGTTTTATTTTGTTTATTTTTTGCGAGGAAAATGTTAATAAAGTCCACATTATGTCACATTTTAATTGGTTTGAACAATATTAAATACAACCTAAAATTTTTCATAATGTCACGTTGTTTATACCGTATCTTTTGGGACACATTTGGCACTTAATTTAGTACCTCCGACACGGTTCACTGCAAAAATGCTTGCTTGCAGAAATGTAAAACTGCGCATGTTTTTTTTGAATATGGACCTCTTTTTTACCTCGGTGTCAGCAAGGCCAGAGGCAACTGGTTTATTTTTGATAAAATCATTTTTGTTGAGAGCTCTATATGACCACATAAAGAAGTAAACGGAGGAGCTTTGTCGATAAAATTCAATAGAACTACGAGTCTAGTATGGTAGATAGATATGTATGATGCTAAGTGTCAACTAATCAGCTGAAAATGTTGCAAGAACTAAGAACCCTGCTAAGGTTAATACAGCCCTACAGGTATATATGTACGATGCCAAGTATCAACGAAACAACCGAAAATTTACAAGATCTAAGAACCCCTGCTATAGCGCTAAGTATTAACTAAAGAAACCTGCTAAGGACAGAGCTTCCTGATCATCATCCCCCATTAACAAGGGTAAAAATGTTATGTTTGCTGCCAAGTAGCAATTATCAGCCTGTATTATCTTTGTTTTAGTGTTATAGGACATAGCTTTTGGTAGCGTTAAGATCACTAATCCAACTTGATGAGTGACACTACCTCCAATTACATTACATGCATATGTTTACTGCTGCCAGGTTTATACAAATCAATGAAAATTATCAAGAGCTGTTTGGTTCAAGATTAAAGGAGGTTAGTAGATCTGATATATAGATATCGCGCAAAATGTAATAGGTTAACAGAGATTGCTAGCTACATCCGATTTATGGAAATCTAATTTATAGATACGGAGATGTTAATTACTCCCGTGTATCAGTGTTCTCAATGTCAGACACAGGCCTGTACTAGAAGTTCACCTTCACCAATCTATAACAGCAATGATATTAGATTTAAAACTTAAAATGCTATGTAACAAGATTCATATATGATCTTGATATCTAGCTATCAAACCATTTGTAAAGAGTCCTGACCAATTAGCATCAATTTTCGACATCTGTTGAGTTGGGTCCTGGAGCACTGCAGCCGAACTTTGTTTTGCTTCTTTCTTTTCTATTCCATTGCAGGAAACACTACTTTCGAATTTAGTCATGGTCTGACAGAGCCTGTGCAACTAAACATAACATTTTTATGAACTGAATACAATTAATTACAGTATTATCAATCAAAAATTCAAAGTGCGAATTTTCAAAACTATAATCACATCTAGACATTAAAACATTAAAATAATATTAGTTTGACATTATTTAACTATAAAATTATTTTTAGTGAAATATAATAATGATATAAAATTTATATCAAATATATAATGTGACATCAAATTTGATGTCAAACTCTCTTTTGGTGTAATTTTAGCATCCTTTTGGTGTTTTTTAAAATTTCTAATATATTCTCGTGTTTGTTAACAAAATAAATTTATTCATTCTATATTTCATTTTTTTACATATAAAACAAAAAAATTATTTTTTAAAAATTGGAAGAATATGTATTATTAATTTATTATGGACAAATGATTTATTTTAATATAATATATATAATGTAACATAATTGAAATTTATTATTATCAAAGAAAAATTTATTACATGAATAATATAATTTATTACATTATTTTAATATTATACATGGAAGATGATTTAATATATTGCTTATAGTCTTAATTATCCAGAAATGGCCGATCAATGTTTACGAAATTCAAACAAGCTAGTGTTTGTCCAAGTATCGCTATATTATTAATTTATTATATTATGAATTTTCCATGGTCAAGAAATACCTACCTCACCCTGACTTCACATCATTGTCGGTTAATGCTAAGTAACAGGAGCAAGTACAAATTTAGAGTTTGTACATTTCTAGAAGAGTAAATCATAATTAGATATATTAATTTAATTTAATTATATAATTAAGAAATATTACCCCCAGTTAGGTTATCATATTTAGAGGAGGATCAAATAGGAACTAATTAGATGTGGTAACTGAGTAACTAAATTACAAACGTTGGATTTATATGATGCATCAAGTGAATAACATAGTAAAATAGTTAATGTATTGACTGACATCGTGACCCCACCTCATAAATTGTTTATAAAACACAATACTTTCATAATAGGGTGGAGTGTGGAGTAATATATTTTTTTTAAATTTAATAAATTTGTTTTCTTTTAAGTTTATTTTTTATTTTCATATAAATTTATTTTTTATTTATTAAATACATTATTTTTAATTTTATAAACACAATATCTGTAATTTTTACAGAACACATTTCAAAATTTTCAATAAATTATTTATTGAAACTTTTTATGATACTGTTATATAGGTGTGCTTGTAACCTTTTGCAATAGTATTGGTATACCGTGTATTTTTATGTGTTCGTAGATGTGTTAGTAAATTTTAATAATAATAATATTTTGTATGTCCTTTATTTTTTTTCATGTAATCTATAAATGTGCATATTTTTTTATATTTTATTTAATATAACTTTTTATAATCACATAAATCTTTTACAAGGTATAATATTGCTATAAAAATAAAGAATTTTAATATTTAGAAGACAAAAAATATAGATAATAATTGTATAATTTTCTTAAGAGTGTTCTGCAATTTTTTGTTTCATGTTTTGATATTTTAATATATTTTGTAATTTTTTTGGTATTCTGTATTTTTTTAAGTGTGTACTGTAATTTTTGAAAACATTTATGTTCTGTATTTTTGAGAAAAAAATCATGTTCTGTATTTTTTGAGAAAAGTGATATGATATATTTTTAAAAAATTCATATTCTTCATATACAGAACATATATGCGAAAATTCATGTTCTGTATTTAAAAAAAATCATATTCTTCATATACAGAACATAATTTCTGTTTTTTTATTTTTTATGATAAATTTCAGAAAAATTAATTTTATATAAAATTTATAAAATATAAAAAAATTCATGGAATATNTCTGTTTTTTTATTTTTTATGATAAATTTCAGAAAAATTAATTTTATATAAAATTTATAAAATATAAAAAAATTCATGGAATATCGTGGGCAACAATTTAAAAATGGATATATTTAGATAAGATAAATCGTGGTATATGTAACCGTTTGTTACGCTTATCACGATGTTATGAAGTAGACCTGATATGATACCCATAGAATCGACCTCATCATAATAATATAAGATAGAGTTTTATTATATGGACAATTTTTAAATATAGTAATAATTGCATCATATTCGAGAATATAATGTAGGATATATATGTTCTAATTAATAGTATGTTCTCTAATCAGTAAGTTTTCCGCAGTACTTTTACCTCTTAGATATATTGTCTCATAAAAACGAGAAATAATAATTGATGAATATTCCTCTAATCACAAAATAAAAGTAGCAAAACGTAAAATTCTCAGACAACAAATCACATGGCGCCAAGTTTTAATATTCCTTCCGTCTCAATTTACGTATCGATTTTTAAAATAAATTAAATTTGTATTAAAATATATTTTCTCACCTACAACTCTATAAGTAGGTATAGAGTTCATATTTTGTTAACAACCTCAACCAACACGAAGAGTAGAAAAAAGAATTAAAAGCAAAGAAAAATAGGGAATATGGGGAAAAGCAAAATCTTGGTGATAGGAGGAACAGGGTACTTGGGAAAAAGATTGGTTAAGGCTAGTCTAGAACAAGGCCATGAAACATATGTTCTTCAACGCCCTGAGATTGGTGTTGATATTGAAAAGATACAATTGTTGTTGTCTTTT
>QRFB01010640.1:0-29043 GCA_008931105.1 Oenanthe javanica
ATTATATAATTAAAATAATTAAAAATTATATTATTAGAAATTATATGTAATTTACTTTAAAATTTAATTTTCAATTTTTTAAAATTATAAATTAATAATATTTAATTATCAGTCGAAATTTAATCAATTTAACTATAAAAAATTAAATATGACAGATAAATCGGGACGTCGGTATTATTTAGAAATATAAGAAATATTTTATTATAGTATTACTTTACCATCCTGGTTTTATTCATCCCCAACCAACAGAATAGGGTAAAAAGAATAAGTACGGTAAATAGTAACCATGTAATAATTCATAAAGGGTAAAAAAGTTGTCAAATCACAGGGCTCAACCCTGGATACGCGGTGGAAACTACCAAGCTGGAGTACGATCCGATGGAGCGGTGAAATGCGTAGAGATCGGAAAGAACACCGACGGCGAAGAGAAGAAATCTAGGGGAACGATTGGGATTAGATACCCCATTAGTCCTAGTCGTAAATGATGGATACTAGGGCACTAGACTTGACAAATTTAGTACATGACATGAATAACACGATACGAAACAACACGAAAATTTAGTATTTATGTTTCAATTTTGAGTACACGAAACGAAAGTACACGACCTAGATTTAGTATCGTGTTTAAATTTAGTCTTTGGATACACGACACGGAAGTATACGAAATAAATACATTTACATTTAGATATTAATTTTTATTATAGATATATTTTTATTTATTTATTTATTTATACATAAATTTATAATTTTGTATATAAATATGATGTCAATATATATATTTAATATATATTTGTAAAATTATACTTAAAAATATAATATTTTTATATATTTATATATTAATTTTTATTTAATATTACACGAACACAAAAATACACGAACTCCAAATGAGTCGTGTTTTGGTTTAACATTTCAGTAGACGAAACACGAAAGTACACGACACGAAAGTATACGACACGAACGAATTGCCGTGTCTACTAGGCGCTGTGCATATCGACCCTTGCAGTGTTGTAGCTAATGCGCTAAGTGTTGGAGCAAATCAAGCATACTCTATGTAATTGTTTGTCTTACTGTAACATGTTTTATACTTCTGTATCAGATTAGTGACTTAGTCAATTCTATGTATATTTGCAGTTAGAAGTGTGATCAAATTATATTCCTAAGGTGTAATTTAAAATCAAGAATAAAATATGTTAGAAGATTCAAGTTGAATCATGTAACAAGTCAAAGAAGGCTATTTGAAGAATAATGAATGCAGTCTGAGAATTTGACTAAGGCAAATGCACATTCGAGAAGTCACCTCATCCGAGAAGTCATAAATATGCAACTGGTCGAGAAGTCTCAATATACTCATTGTTTCAGTATTCGATCGAGAAATGTCCGTTCGAGAAGTCAGGATATAGAAGTCAATCGAGTAGTATAAAAAAGTACACATTCGAGAAGTCCAGTAAAACAATTCGAGAAGTCAGCCAAAGGAGCATTCGAGAAGTGATAAAGTTGAACCAATCGAGAAGTCTCAGTTTCAAGTGATCATTTGAGAAGTCTAGTCTAATCGAGAAGTCGTCAAATAATATGCGATCGAGAAGTCTAAACATTTGAGAAGTAAGTCATTCAAGGACTAATCGAGAAGTCACAACTTGTACTCAATCGAGAAGTCAATCACCATGACTTCTCGAAACAATTTCAACAGAGTACTCGACTATTTCAAAGAGCTGTTTTCAAGGAGAATTGCAGAATAACAAGACATATAAGTTGCAGCTCTGTCTTTGTAGGATAAGTCAAGCCTATGAAGATAGAGACAAGTCTACAATGAAGCTAGGAAGATAAGCAAGACAAATGACAGAAAATATAAGGCTGAACATAGCAGACTGTCAAAACAAGTGTTAGATAGAAATAGATATAGTATTCAAATGTAAAGTATTTCTTGTCTATTTCTAGTTTTAGCTAAACTGTCTTATGTGAGCATGTGTTATAGGACATTTGTCTATATATTTTATGCACAGCCTCATTAGACAGCGTCTTTGAATTTGTATCAAGTGTATTTCATACCTTGTATTCTTTCTAGAACAAGAAGCTGAAATTCAATTTGAATTTCAGATTGTAGCAAAGTTCATTATAATACAATTAGATTGAAAGTTACATCTGGTGTTTACTTTACTTATTGATTTATGTTCTTGCAAACATCAAGCTTGTTTCAACAGATTCTCATTCAAACAATAAATAGTTCATCACAGTTTAAAAAGAGTAAAAATCTTTTTCACCCAATACAACGCCTCCTGCAAACTCACCGCCTCAGCTTCGCAAGGTTGCATGTTCACTAGCACTCTGTGGTTTCTTGCACAAATAAAGCTTCCATCCGCACCTCTGAGCACACTATCAACTCTTATGCATCCCAACTCCTCATATACAACCACATCGATGTTCATTTTCACCCACCCCTGTGGTGGAGGACTCCAACGCCTGGGACTTGAGTTCATCGTAGACTTGTTTGTTAATTTCTCCGCCTGGCACTTCCTCTATTCCATAATCAGGTTCCTTGTTGTAGCTTGAACATCGTATTCAGACATAACCACCTTATCCCAAATCCATTTATTACGTCTGTTCCACAAGTTCCAGCAAACCATAACAATCAAAACCAGTTTCTCCTTTGTGCATATGTTGAACAGCTGATATATAATCTCTATTACATTTCCTTCAAACTCATTTTGATGCATCTCCTGTACCCCCACTGTTGCCCAAACTGGTCGAGCAAAAGAACAATCAAACAAGACATGAGTGTCATCCTCATTCCGAACTAGACACCACGAACATTTTGTATCAATTTGCACTCTTTTTCTTGATAGGTTCACAGCGCTTGGCAAACAATTTTGACAAACTCGCCACATAAAATTTGTTATTTTACCTAGCAACTCTAAAGATCACAGATTCCTCCAAAAGTTTGCATGACCCCATGCATGTTCTCCCTGTAGCTTTCTGTAACAACTTTTAACCGTGAAACATCATGTATCATCGAGTATCAAAAACCATGAATCATGAGTATTATGACTTGGAATTGGAATACGTTTGATCAATTCTTTATCTCTGTCATTACAAACATCATCTAGCATTGCATCATCCCAATTATTTCCATCATCAGTCATCAAATTCACCACATTTACATTTTCTAATTCAGCTGGCATACTAGTTGTCGTATAACCATTACTTTGACCAGGCAACCACGGAATTTTCCACACATTCGTACTCTCACCATTGCCAATACGCCTCCTGCTTCCCTCCTTAATTACATCTTGAGTTGCAATTATACTTCTCCACATATAGCTCGAGTTTGCACCTATTTTAGCACTTAAAAAAATCTAATTTTGGGAAATACCTTGCTTTGTGATCATAGCCACATTAAATTTACTCAGTTCTCTGAATCCTAACCCTCCTCCAGCTTTCGCATCACATAACTTATCCCATGCTAACCACATTATTCCTTTACCACTTCCACCATTACCCCACCAAAACGAGTTCATACTTTTTTGTATACCCGCACACACCTCTCCTGGAATTTAAAACAAGTTCATCCAAAAGTTAGGGATGGTCTGAGCAGCCGTTTTTAACAACACTAACTTTCCTCCTCTTGATATTGTTTTATTCCTCCACCCATGCAACTTGTTACTCACTCTCTGCCAAAAAACTAAATGCATTGTTCTTTTGTCTTCCAATAAACATCGTTAGACCAAGATAGTTCCCAGGTGAAGCAACTTCATTAACTTGGAGGGTATCACAAACTTGAGCTCTATCTGCATCATTTGTATTCGTGCTGAACACCACAATTGACTTCCTCAAATTAATTATTTGGCCTGATAACTTCTCATATCTAATGAGAATGTTTTTCATATTCATAGCCTTTGTTCACTTCACTTTGAACAAGAAATAACAGTCATCGGCAAAAAGAAGGTGTGGAATAGGTGATGCGCCCCTAACAATTAAACACCCATGGAGTAACCCCACATCTTCATACCGTCTTATAATCGAACTTAATCCTTCTATACATGGAATATACAAATACGGGGAAATCGGATCTCTTTGTCTAATTCCCCGTTGTGGAATAACATCACCGAACTCATCTTCATCATGCATAAAATTATACGACACCGTTTTCACACATTGCATCACCTTATCCCTCCATAATTCATTGAATCTGAATCTTACCATCAGATTGTCAAGAAAACACCATTATAGTCTATCTGTATGCCTTTGAAATATCAATTTTGAGTCATACTATATTGTTATTCCTTTGAGTTCTTCGACGTATATAATGATTAATCTCAAAAAGCCATTAAAGCATTTGATAATATACCAAACAAAACATTGCACAATGAAATAGGCCTCAGATCTGTCATTTGATGTGGCTGTTTTACTTTCGGTATAAGGCATACTAGTGTTCGGTTTATTCCCCTTGACAGCTCTCCCGTACTAAAGAAAACCTGACAAAATCTCACAACATCCACCTCAACTATACCCCAATATGTTTGAAAAAATCCGGATTTAACCCATCATGACCCGGTGATTTATCCGGTTGCATAGAAAATGCTGCATTTCTAACCTCTTCACTTGTAACTAGTGCAATAAGATGCTGGTTTTGTTCCTCTGTAATTTGTCCCACTTTCTCCCTCTTAGATAACACCTCTGTTGGCCCTGATGTTTGAAATAAATCAGAAAAATACTCTGTAATAATCTACTTTATTTCCTCTTTGTTGTCATGCCAATTTCCATCTTTATCTTTCAGTTTTTTCAGTTGGTTATGTTTCTTTCGCCCTTGAGCAAACTTATGAAAAAATCTTGTATTTTGGTCCCCTTCCCAAAGCCAAAATTGATTTGCTCGCTGCTTCCAAAATACTTCTTGTTGTTCGAGCAATTTTAGGTACTCTCACCTTGCTTCGTTGTATTTTCTTGCCCCGTAGTCATCCCTTCTTGACCACAATTTCCTCATATCTTTTATCAAATTCTGAATTTTCGTTCTCATTTCCTTCACTCGACCCCCCATATTCCTTCAACTGCATACTTAAATATTCCACCTTATCCACTATACTTCTTCCCTCAACTTGCCTTCAATTGTCCTGTACCAACTTAAAGCATTGCTCATCCCTAATCCATACGTTCTCAAACCTAAACTTCTTTGTTTTCTGAACGTACACCATCTTGTTTAGCTCGAAAAACAACGGCAAATGATCTGATGTTGATACTTCCATCACCTTCACCTCGGCTTCTGGAAAAATCTCCATTCATTCCTTACTTGCAAGACCCTTGTCCAGGCGTTCTTGAATCCATGCTGCAGTGCCTCGTGATTTCTCCCACGTGAATTCACTTCTAGTACAACCCAAATCACTAAGATTACACTCACTCACCGTTGTCTTAAACCCGTCTAACAACGCATCAGGATGCCTCCTCCCTCCTCGCTTTTCATGTATATACATGAGATCGTTAAAGTCTCCTAGTATACACCATAGTAACAGTGATGCCCCTGCCAAATCTCTCAACAAGTTCCATGACTCTTGTCTCCTACCCCTCTCAGGACATCCATAAAAACTCGTGTACCTTCACCTCCCTATCTGATCACAAACAACTTCAAAATCTATGCAATGATTGCAACTTCATTTGATCTCGACCCCCCTTTCACTGCTCCAAATCAATGCTAGACCTCCACTATGACCATTTGCATCTACTACGAAACAACCACTATAGTGTAGAGCCTTACAAATATTCTTCACTACGCTCACGTTTACCAACGTCTCAGATAAGAAAATCAAACTTGGTCTTAACTAAATTACGATTTCCTTAAGAAATCGAACTGCTCATGGATTGGCTAGTCCCCGACAGTTCCAGAATAGGAAACTCATAATACTCAGCGGGCTTGGAGTCCAGAGTCCGCCATTTGCAAGTTTTTTGAATCCGTTTGTCCAATCACTGTATCTTCTATATTGTTCTTAGGCCCATCCAATTGCATATTAGCAGGCTCATGCCCTTTTTCGCTTTGTTCAGTCTCACTTCTTTTTCTTTTTGCCTCTAATATTATATTTGCATTATCTGGTATACCGCTCAAATTTGAAATACTACTTTTCTTACCCCTTCCTTCCTGATTACGCGGTAAGATCATCACAACATGATTTTCTCCCCATGTTTCGCGCAGCACTTCTGCAATTTCTGTAAATCTTGTCGTTTCATTCTCACTATCCTCAACCGTCATCTGCTGCTTCGCACCACCATCATCTCTATTTTCCGTCCAGTTACTTCCCCCTTCCCTGTTTCTCAGCCACCTTACTACTACATTATTCTTCATACTTCGATTATGTGCTCTCAACCACACCCCATAAGCACGTTCAACTTCTTTATCAGGATTGGCATAAACAACGTTACATTCCCTCTCTGTATGCCCCAGAATTCCACAAACAAAACAGAACTTTCCCAATCATTCATATTTAAAATTAAGCCAACTCCAATTTCCTCCCTCTCTCTTGATTTTCATTCGTCTTTTCAAGGGTTTTGTAATATCCAGAGTAACGCGTATCCGTACAAATGGTTTCCATAGGCCATCAAAACTTGCAGGATCCGATTTTACATACTTTCCTATGTATATTCCCACACTCTTTAGTATATTTTCTAATATAAATCCCTTGGGAATATCGTGAACTTGCACCCAAATATCAATTTCGTTCAGATTTACCAAATGAGGATCCTCCGTTCCTTTCACTTGTTTATAACTAGAGTATTTTGTTCAAATGACCATGGTCCCCGTCCAGAACTTTGTGAAAGTCCATGATATGATAAAAGACGAAGGAGAACCTGTAACCTCTAATATCATGCACTTCCATATCTTCCTTTAGCCTCCACGGTGATGCTAAAACATTTTACATTGCCTGAAAATTAATATTTTTCTCCGTCAAGAATTTCCTTACCAACACAAAAAATTCTTTGTTCTCTTGTACTTCACCCCACAACGATCCCTCCCTCCTCGATTGTTAGCCGTGTGTATAACTTCTCTAGATTTGATTTATCGTACACCATTATATCAGAAAACTGACACAGAACTATACTAATAATTTAAAACTGATATACTTGTCACATGAACAAGACTAAGACCCATGCACAGAAAGACATGGACTACTTTTAGTATTAAAAGTTAAAAAAAATTGTTCCCTTTCTGTTCGTATGATATGCAATTTGTTGTCCATTAATGCATTTTAGGGTTTTTTTTCTTTTTCTTTTTCTTTTTGATCGCGTCTTGATGTTCATACAATTATTATCGTCTTCAACGTAATTTTGATATCTTATTTTTCCAAATTTGTCTGGGTCAGTGTTGCGTTTACAACTCTTATGATATTATATACTTTTATATATATTCTGCATATTTTTTTAGATTTCAAAATTTTTAAATATTCAGTTTGAATTTTAAAAAAATTATTAAAATTTAAGTATATTCAATTAATATTTTAATTTGTCTTCTAAAATATGATGGTATTCAATTCATATTTTAAAGTTTATAATATTCAATTTGAATTTTAAATAATTTTTAAAATTTAGAAGTATTCAATATAGATTATTAATAATTTATTACAATATAATATATTCAAAATTTTACTGACTCTGATAGAGTTTAAAAATTCATAAATTTTATTGAATTTTACGATATATTTTAAATTTTTTGAGAACAAGAAAATGCTTAAATTTAAAATTTATTATCGATTTTTGTCAGAAAATATTGAAATGGAAGTATTATCATTGCTGCTAACCTCTTATATACACTGTAATTTCCAACTGGCACCGGAATTTAGGCTTAGGGATAATGATACTTCGTGCTGGACTGATAAGTTATTATGAAATAATGTTAAAAGTGACCCGCCGGCATATAAGGGCCAAAGGCCCACACCAGATGGACCGAAGTCTACAGGGCCAGCTAAGATTAGGTCGCCCACTCGTCCTACCCGATGGTCACAACAGTTATAGTGTAGGACACCGGACAAACAAGAATCTATAACTCCTCCCTTTATGGTTTATGCTAAATTTATTTTCTAAAAATAAGTACTTATTTTTTTAAAAAAATAAATATTTATCTATTTTTTCTGAAAATAATACTTATTTTTGAAAATTAAACCAAATATTAAGTTTATTTATAAAATAAGTTCTTGTCTATAAAAAAATGTAGACTTCTACTTACTTTTTTTCTAGGAATAAGTACTTATTTTATACCAAGCAAATTTTTACTTCTATGTATCTTTAATATATGAGAGCAATTACTTAATAATTATATATTTATTTATGAAAAAAATGTTTCTGATATTGACCTCAAAAACTTAATGTGATTTTTTCCAAAAAAATAAGTACATGCTTATCATTCTGTTGAGTGCACACGTTGTTGATGTGATCTTTTGTAATATTATTCATTCTCCAAGCCGTAGGGGTCACTTTTTTCAACTTATAATATAATAAAGAAAATTATATTTTTTTTAGAATAACGTACGTGCATATATTAAATTTCTTCCAAAATAAGGTTACAAGATATGAAATCAGGGGCGGTAAAATATCATTTCAGAAGATCTGTCTCGGAATAAGCAGCCTGAGCTATTTTATGGGCTACAATATTCGCAAATATATGAACAAAAGTAACTAACACTTCATCATAGTGTTTAAGAAGATAGCTGCAATCCTCAGGGCCAATCGTGTCAAACATAGACTTACATCTACATCCATTCACTGCATCAGTTACTAGTTTAGCATCATATTCAAATATGCATTTACTATTGCTCCAGTATTTTGTCCATGATAAAGCTTCCCTTAAAGCTCAAAGCCTCGGCCATTTTTGATTGCATTATCCCACGAATTCTGCTGCTTCGTGCTTGTAGAAACTTACCTCTGTTATCACGCATCACGCACCCTACTCCAACAAATTCATCCCTAGGTCTACAAGCTGCATCAACATTCACCTTAATCCAACCCACATGAGGTTTACACCAATACTTATTATCACCTGGTTGCTGGTTTTTATGCTTCTAGTCTTCTTCTTTCGTCCGGTTCCAGTCAACTAACAAGTTCATTGCCATAATGCGTACACCAAAAGCAGATATACTTACTTTTTCTCAGACCTACTTGTTCCTTCGACATTAAATACTCCAACATAATAATCCCACCATAATCCACTTATCACCAGTGCCTGTATTAAACACACGTTTCAACACCTTCATTGTTGTGTCGTTATTCCTTACAGCCACTAATTACTGCAATCTCACTGCTTCCCAAACTTGTCTAGCAAAACTACATTCAAACATGACATCTATATCATCCTCTCTATACATTCGACACCAGTTGCAAACTTCCGTCACATCAATATTTTTCCCCAACAGAGAGCACTAGCAGTAGGTAATACTTTTCTACACATTCACCATAGGGAATTCGTGATCTTTCCTGGTAGTCTTAAACCCCACAATCTTTTCCAAAAACTTTTGTCTAAACATTCAACTTCCCCACGAATCCTTCTATAGCAGCTCTTGACACTAAATTCATCATTCTCATCTAATATCCAGTACCATGTGTCTTCTCTATCCTGAAGAAGAATTGGTATCTATTTAATCAGTTCCATGTCACATTCATTACAAATATCATGGAGAATATCAATGTCTCACCCTATCTTATTATCATCAAAAAGCTTTTGCACTGTCGTACTTTTCAATTCCTTTGGCAACACTGTAGTAAAATACTCATTTTCTTTACATGGCAACCAAGGCACCTGCCAAATTATTGTAGTCTCACCGTTTCTAATCCTTCTTCTACATCTTTGGCGAATAGACCCTTGTGCCTCAATAATGCTACGCCACACGTAGCTTGGATTTGTTCCTAATGAAGCTCCTAAAAATTCAGTACGTGGGAAATAATAAGCTTTCATAAGAGAGGTTACTAAAGGATTCTCATTGTTAATGATTCACCAACATAGCAATGTTAAAAACCTTTAGCTTCCTAAAACTCAATCCATCATCCTCCTTCACTACACACAGTCTATCCCACGACATCCATCAAATTCATTTCCCAGTAATCTCATTTCCCCGCCAATACGAGTTCATTTACTTCTCAATCCCATCACAAACCTCTAATGAATCAACATTAATGGCATCCAAAATTTTGGGATGGTCTGAGCTACTGTTTTAAATTCTTTTCATGACATCAGCCTCAGGCACTGTAGCTCGAAAGAAAAGGTAACAATCATCGGCGAACAATAGGTGTGAGATAGTAGGTGCTCTCTTAGCTACAGTACAACCATGAATAAGCTCTGCTTCTTCATTTCTGCGAATTATAGAACTAATTCCTTCTGCACATAATATATAAATGTATAGTGATATCGGGTCTTCTTGGTGTAAACCACGTTACAGAGTAACATTTCCAAAATCCTGGCCATTGTGCAGAAAACTGTAGGACACTGTTGTAATAAACTTCATAATCATGTTTATCCAAACCTCATGAAATCCAAACTTCACCATCATATTCTGAAACCCCACTCTAACTTATCATACGCTTTTGAAATATCGATTTTTAAGCCTGTTAATCCAACACTTCCTTGCGTACGCCTTCTCATATAATGATTAACTTCAAACGCTAATAGTGCATTATCCGTTAACAACCTTCCATCGATGAACGCACTCTGTTTGTCTGAAATGATAGAATTGAGGCACCTTTTCAATCTATTAGACATCACTTTTGACAAAATCCTCACAAACACATTACATAGAGAGATTGGTCGAAGATCTGTCATTTTCTGAGGCACTCTAACTTTTGGAATAAGGCACACCAATGCTCTATTAACCTCACTAGGTAGTTCACCCGTACTCATAAACTTTTGACAAAATTGAATAACGTCCTTCTCCACCACAAACTAGAAATTTTGAAAGAAAGCAGGATTGAATCCGTCCGGACCTAGTGACTTGTCCGGGTGCATAGAGAAAACAACCTCTTTCACCTCCTCTGTAGTAATCTCTGAAATTAAATCCATATTCTCACTTTCTGAAACTTGAGCCACATACTCTCTTGAGGAAAATTTTCCATCCAAAGACGATGCCATGAACAACTTGGAGAAATATTTATCAATAACCTCTTGGACCTCTTCAACTGTTTCTTTCCATTCTCCGTCATCACCCTTGATTCGCTGTAACGAATTTATCTTTTTCCTGTCAAAGTAGCTTTCACTGCTTGAGAAATTAGAAGAAAAAATGAGGGAAGAAGCCATACATAGAAACTCTTGGATTTTTCAATAGAAGATAAGCGTAAAGATAAATTTAATCGTAAAAACGTATCTGAACAGAATATATAACTTATTAATATAACCTTGTCTTTAATAATTGAAAAAACTAAAAACTAAATAGTGATGATACACAAACAAACGAGGTATATATTCGCTACCTTGAACAAATATTTCCATAATATTTTTTATAAAAAATTATATTCTATATTCTACAAAATAAAATCTTGAATGGTTATAGTACTATCGGGCAGTCTGGCACAAACTTGTTTGCAATTCCCGAGCTGTCCATGGCCAGTTGGTAGTCTTCAGTTCACTCTTCTGTACAGTATTTTATTTTATTTTTTAGAAAAGGTTAATGAGAATTTCATAATTGCATCTGTACGTGTATATATCGATGAATACAAGACACCAGAAAAAATCTGAACTGGTGGCAATTATTTAAACAGACCGAATAAGTGCATAAACGAACAAGTACACTAAAAAGTGAATGAACTGTGTGCATGTGCATCTATGCTTCTCCAAATAATAAAATATAACAAAAACAAATCAAGTAATAGTATGCAGATATGTTATCAAATTTCGTCTCTTAAATAATTTATTACTATTCTTTATAATAAATAAAACAATGGAGTAGTAAATTAAATGTAACTGCTAGGCAATAAGGAGAGATCAAAGAAATAAATTATTAACTACTACTATACAATCCAAATATAAGTAACCGATTACCTGCACTATTAATTAAAATTTTGATTTTATAACATGATAGTGCTAGAGAACTCAAAAATTGTCCCAATTTTTTTTATCAAATAATGTGACATACGTGTCTTATTTTAAATAATTTTGGAGGCCCCGTGCAAATTTAAATAATTTATTTTTATTATTTAAAATATATAAAAATTAAATAATAATTATATATTTGTTAATATTATATTTATATATATATATAACTATATGGTGTGTATAAATATTTAAAACATTTAATTTTATTATTAGAAATTTTAATTTTCAAAAACTTTCTTTATATATTGCATTAATTATTAATAATTTCTTTTTCAAAAATTGAGAAGAAATAAAATTTTGTATAAAAAATTAATCACTAAGAAAATTTATAGGTAATTAAATATCTAAACTACAAACAAATATGTTTTCAGGAAAAAAGTTACAAGTAAATATTTTTATATGATATTATGAGTATAAATATTGGGGGCCCTTTAATATTTAAGACCATGTGCCGAGGGGCTGTTTGCACAGCTTAATCACGAGTCATGCGCATATTTATGCACGCGGGGTAACATATTATTATTAGAAAAGTTACCCGTTACACCATTGACAAACCTTGGGACAATTTTTAGGGTAATAGCATTTTTCTATATATANAGCCCTTTAATATTTGAGGCCATGTGCCGAGGGGCTGTTTGCACAGCTTAATCACGAGTCATACGCATATTTATGCACGAGGGTAACATATTATTATTAGAAAAGTACCCGTTACACCATTGACAAACCTTGGGACAATTTTTAGGGCACTAGCATTTTTCTATATATAAAGATTTTTCCATAAAAATCTAAAAATGCAGTATACGTAAAATAATAAAGATTTTGTTGAAAACTAACACAAACTGGATTTGGTTACTAAAATAAAAGAATACTTAAAAGCCCATAGATATACGCTACTGGGTCACAATACTTTTATACCACCTTAAAACCTAACTAATTCGAGCGAAAGCCCAATAAGATAGTAACTATTAATCTTCAAAGAATATTCCTAATAAAAATAACGAATCGAATTTATCGATCCACCGCTCTTGAAAGCATTTTAATCGAGAGAGAGAGATATATAGCGTACAAATTAATCCGTCTCTCTCCCCCCGTTTCTCTCTAATACCGTTCTCAGTAATCTCTCTCGATCTCTCCGCTACTTTCGCAAGCCCTAATTTTAACACCCCGGTAAGCTCTTCTCCCGGACCTGTATGTATTGATGCTTTTCGCTTTATTTATTGGTTCTGTTATACACATGTACACTGCATTTCTTTTCTGTTACTACTTTCTGTTCGAATTAATCTTTTATTTATTATTTATTTTTTGTATTTTTTTATTAGTTGTCATTTTAGGTTGATCCTTTCAATTCGATTCGATATGTAATTGTTGTTGTGTTAATTTTGCGTCTGTTGTGCGTGCATAGAGGGGGCGAGGTGATTAGAGAACCTTTGTATGTGATTAGTGGGATATACGCAGCTCCAACTTAGAACGAGCTTATAAGTTAATTAACTTATATTAGTGAATTAATCGTTAGAGACTTAGAGTACCTATTCTTGAGTTATAAAATATGTCTTAGGTATATAGAAATGCTAACATGTCTCATTTACGGACTTTGTAGTTTAGTAGGTTGGCTCTTAATAAGCTTATTTGACTGTTTGAAATGGAAAATTGTTTTATTGGTTGAATCATCGTAAGCCAGAATAGGGCCTATACTATATAGTTCATTTTTCTTCGTAAGTTTATCTTAAAAACCGTTTCTCAAATAAACCACAAATCAGTGATTCATGTTTCACTCTAATGCAAGCCATGCTTACACCATTGGCGAGTTGTGTTATGGCTGAAACTCCAATATTGATATGTGTTCAAGTGTTGAACTTGGCAATATTTTGCATGTGTTTTCCTGACTAAAATAAAGTTTCAATTCATGCCTGAGTGTCGACTCTCTGACACATGGAATCCAGGTCAGATAAAGAGTCCGTAAGTTTTTGTTTCTAACTATGGTATATATCCTCACTTATGCTTTTATTCATTTCTCTGCTCTTGTTTCTATATGTATTCTTATGGCATATAATTTGAACTCTATTTACAGTCTCTCACATACACGGTTACACGCACACGCACACATGTGTGTGTGCGCGCGGGCACACTATATCCATTTTTCTTTTTCTGTTTTCTGACTATCCTATATTTTTGCAATCAAGTAAACAAGTAAATCTTTTGTGGAAGATACAATTTTTACATATATTTCATGGTCAATTGTGGTGAATTCATTTTTAAATCATTTATAAATCTATTCAAATAAGTACCTTGTGTTTAGAGTGTTCAGTTCATGAATATAGTTAGGTTTGCTTTTCTGAGCAATCTAGTTTCATACTTTTATTTATAGAATGTATGCAGTCTTTACTATCGATTTATCCTATCAATCAATATGTGCTTTATTTGTGCATCGCTTGGCCAGCCTAGGACTAGGAGAAGTGTCAGTTCTATACGCTGTTGAGACTTCAAGTGTTTCTCACATGCTAGCTGTCTTATTGTAAAAAAAAGAAATAAAACCTATCAGCTGCTGAGAATCGGGCAGAACATGCAATAAGTAAGTAGTACACAGATATATTTGAAAATATTCATCAATTCATATAATTCAAGTAAAGTATAGAGATATCATGAATGTCGCCTTAATTTATATATGATTTTCTTCATCTATTAAAGAAGTTGTCTAGTAGAAGTTGTTTTTTGCTGTTGGGACTTTCATCCATATTAATCTCAGCCTGCAGGCCGTGCTTGAAAATTTTGTTGCATGTTAGTACATAATGACTTTTCGATCAGGTTATCTCTCATATCACATGAAGTTTTCATAATAATTACACATAATATGTTTGCTATACCCCGTACCCTAGATATGCTAACCAGGATGTCAGTTTATAAACGAAATTTCTGGCTTCAGTTGCTACATCCTCTTGTAAAATCTAATACTTTGCAGCCATGCATTTAATTACTCTCAGATGAATTGATCAATGCAACGCATAATAATACAATAATATTGACTTGATATATGTTTTTTATATATAATCAAGTGCAAACTGATTTGTCTGGCAAAGAGGGTACCATCAATACAAATATTTCTACAGGCTGCACTAGTATAAATATCTAATATATTTTGGACGTGCTTATGCCATATATTCTTTTGTAGCCTATTACTTGCAAGTATGGGCTTTTGATATTATGAAACCAAGTTTGAGAAGGTTAAATGTTTCTATGTCAGGTTCAATTTTAGACATGGCTAAAGGTATGAGAGGAAGGCGCAGAATTGCTTCAAGACAGTCCAGGACAACTCCATACCCAGTTCCGACTTGTAAGAAGGATGTGTTAGAATCCTTGATTGAGAAGAAGTGCTCCAATGGGATTCAGCACAAGAAAGATTGGGAAGACGCAACCTGTTCTGTGTGCATGGAGTATCCACATAATGCTGTTCTTCTCCTATGTTCCTCTTATGATAAGGGTTGTCGGGCCTACATGTGTGGAACCAGTTGTCGCTACTCCAACTGCCTCAACCAGTACAAGAAAGCCTACACGAAAGTAAGCTCACCTCATCAGAACCAGTTCTCTGAGGATAGTACTTCTCTTGTCAGCCCACCGGTTTCTAGCTGGTCAACTGAAAAATGTGGAGAAGTTGCTGAGCTCGCGTGCCCTCTTTGCAGAGGCCAAGTCAAAGGTTGGACTGTTTTGGAGGCTGCAAGGGAATATCTTAATGGTAAGAAGAGAACTTGCATGGAAGACAAGTGCTCGTATGTTGGAACTTACAAGGAATTGAAAGAACACGTGAAGTTGAAGCACCCTACTGCTAGACCACGGGAGGTGGACCCTGCTCATGAACAGAAATGGAAAAGGCTTGAGCGGGAGAGAGAAAGGGAAGATGTGATCAGTACGATTACTTCATCAATGCCCGGATCAGTGGTTTTTGGTGATTATGTTATTGAAAGGAGGAGTCCCTATGGGTTTGATACAAGTGATGACGACAACTTTGATGATGAGGACGAGGGTTTTAATTTGTCTGGGCTTGGGAATAACGTTGAAGGTCTTAATAGCGAGTTAATGGATGTATTTCTCTTATTTCAAGAATTAAGCAGGGGACGAAATGTGGGGTCCTTTGGAGGGATGAGGAGACGGGGTGAAGATGATGCTGATGGCGATCATGAAAACATCGATGGTACATCTTTGGTGAGTAGTGTACAGGGTCGAACCTTATCGAGTAGATCAGGGAGGCGGCGCAGGCAGCGGCGCAGGCACAGAGGAGCAACGGGGCAGACGTAGATATATATGGTGGAAGTTGCTATAAAATGTGGATCAGGATGATTATCAATATACTAGGGCAGTTTTAGCAGTATGAAAGGAGAGAATTGTTTCTATACTTCTCTCTGTTAACTTATGGACATTAGGTCTTAAATTAAAGTTGAAAAGAAATTATTTCCTTGTAATTTTATTGTCCAATTGCATAGTGGACTGGTGTCACTTATTTGTTTAAAATGTACTCCCTCTCCAGCTCTCCTGATGTTCCTACCCTGACATTTCCTGAAATTATGCTTTCCGGAAGTTCTTTTAATTGAAACTACACTTGTGTAGAGATGCAATGTACTATGAGCAAGGGGTTTCAACTCTCAAAATGGATTTCAGCATTTGAGAATTTGTGGGAGTTCTAGCATTTCTGATTCGTAACTCATATTTTGTCTGTCTTGACCTGTAGAACTTGCTGTTTAGATTTATTTCCCAAGATAAATCATAAATTATAAAAAATTGAAGTACTTGTATTATAGATAAATAAAGCATCATTAAAAAAATATTTAACTTCAATTAATTAAATAAAATAATTTATTTAAATGCTTATTTTTCATAAAATTTCATTATAACAATCTTTTTCGTAATAAGTTATAAATTTTATATAACGGGGTCGGATGTTAACCCTCGGGAAAACTGACACTTTTCATTAATACACAACTGTTAGATTATTTTTTTTGTATAAATATAAAATTTGCAAAAATAAAATTATTTTGAACTTTTATTGCAAATACACAATAATGATTTTTTTTAATTTTTGCAGATAACTCCTAATTCCTAATAGAAAACCTAATTCATCAATTGCAAATGTGGTATAATATTTATAATTTTAGTGATCCAAAGTATTTCTAGGTGTAACTAATATATTTTAGTTTATAAATTATCTGACCTTATAACTGATATATTAAAGATTTAAAGGTCATAACGTCATTTCGTTTCGAGGCACCAAAGTCCCATCCCAACTATATAGAACTGCATTTTTACTTTTTCCTTTGAAAAAATATGTTTATTTTCAGTTTTGAACCTTGTAATCTAGCTTATTGCAATTGTCAATTAGCAAGCAAGAATTAATTATGCACAGTTGTACCTTTTTTACATTTCTTCAATAGTGTACACATCAAATTCATAGTTATTACATGTAGATTATATATATATCGGGAAAATCACTCTTATCATTAGGCCCCAAGAAATGAAAATACAGTCAATGCTCACTAGGATTTTATTTATAACCACACAAATACATCTTGCAAAGAACCGGAAACATCAAGAAAATGAAACTGCATTTTTTGCTGCCAAAATGAAGAACGTTTACTCACACAACCATAATCACTAGGCAACTCTACAACAAATGCACTTAAGAGAGACTGCTCACTTACTGCCTACCTGAAAACATTGCAGCCCTGTAAGTGTACACACTTTAACTAATTGAATTCTTGAAAAAGAACTCTTACCAACCTTGCAATCTCATTTTCTTGTCAGAAATTTCAGGTACCTCATTATATTCTATTGTCTCCGAGATCCTCGATGGGTAGCAGGACTATTCACATTTCTCGTACCCATGCTTGCAGTTCTAAGAAGCTTCCGAAACTCATACAAACTTATTTTTCCATCTTTGTCAATATCAGCTTCCTCTAAAAGCGGGTCTATGGATCCTCTTAATCCCGTATGCTNAAGAAGCTTCCGAAACTCGTACAAGCTTATTTTTCCATCTTTGTCAATATCAGCTTCCTCTAAAAGCGGGTCTATGGATCCTCTTAATCCCGTATGCTGCAAATCAAAAATGTAAACTTGTAAATTCCATGCGATTTAAGATACTGTAGATAACAGATATTCTAAAGTTGGGCCAAAATAAAATGATTTATTACATATACTAAAACAGGTCTGCATAGGGCCATGCAATATCTTGATTCCAGCTATAAAATAAATTATTACATATACTAAAGCANGGCAGGTCTGCTGCATAGGGCCATGCAATATCTTGATTCCAGCTATAAAATAAATTATTACATATACTAAAGCAGGTCTGCATAGGGTCATGCAATATCTTGATTCCAGCTACAAGATTTACCTCGCCACAATGCAATAGGATTTCTTATATATCATATACCTCCAATTTCATGTTCCATCGTGTTCAGGCACATTTTTAATTATTATACTGTCCTGGCAACAACAATCCACCCCGTCTTATAACTAATAATGAATGCAACAGCCTAGCTAGCATTCGGCCAGCTAATTACTATACATAAACATGTGAACTTAATAACAGTGCAGTTCAAAAGACACTCTAATTGCTGCTGCATCTCTAGTACCATCCTAGCTATGGTATTATTTCTGTACTTGACCACATGGTAGGTTACTCGCACGTATCTGCCAGATTATTTGGCCAAATTTTGGAGAAAAGCTAGTTCTCAATACTACCAAGTACCAAGTACCGCCTGGAATAGTTAAAAATTATCTTAAAATTTACAGTGTTTCCGCCTGGAATAGTTAGACAATTATCTTAAAATTTACAGTGTTTCAGAGTTTTAATTTGAGAGATCCAAGAGATTTACAAAAACTTTCTCCATGCTTCCGAGTTTTTAGAAGAGGAACGACGTGAGATAAGTTTCTTATAATTTTCGTCCCATAATAACTTAATTAGCTTTAAGGATTTTGAAAAAATTAAAAAAGAAGAAGAAAGATTAAAAATCTTTTAATAATTCTACGAATGCCTTTTTCCATCCAAATAATATATTTTTTATTCCTTCTGTAACCCAAATTTCTGAAGTTTTGGAGATAAGAGAAAAATAATACTTTTAGGCTTTTAGCTTCCTTCTCTCTCAAATACTTTCCTCTTCTTTTATCTTCTCTTGTATGAGTTATGACTTGTGAACACACTGTTATAAGCTGAATGTTCGGTATTAGCTTCCATTGATAATTGATTACGTTAAAAATTCCGCAACAAAAACAAACTTAGTCAGACATATTAGACTATGAAACACCCAAGTGTCAGGTCACATTCAACGAGTCAAACGGATGTTTGTATTCTAATAAAGCAAGAAAAAACTTTTATTCGTTATAGCAACAAAAAAAGAGTTTATCTGTGCAACAATACAACACAACAAACTCACCATCTTAAGCTCTTCAGCAGTTATATATCCATCTTTGTCAACGTCAAACTTTTCGAAAGCAGCGTGTGATATTTGTTGCCACTTCTCTGAATTATGTTCTTCCAGCTGATGGACATGAAGAGTGGCTGCAACAAACTCGTGAAAATCAACTAGGCCATCAGTGTTGCTGTCCATCTGCCCCAAGAAAATATTCATACATATGAGCTAATATTAGAGAGATGCACTATTAAGAGTGAAGTTTATCGGTGGTTCTGGCATGAAAATATTAGGGGGAGGGGGATAGAAAAAGAATTCACAATGGGCTACGAGTCGCGACTAGACCCCAAAAAAAATATTGTGAACTGCTGGAATCAAATAGTTCTTTCTCTAATACCATTGGTCAAAGAAATTGTATAGCAGAGAAGTAAGTCCTACAATACAATTCCCCATTTAGGAGAAGAATGCATAGGAATGAATTTCAGTCACTCTGCAAACCCGCCCCCACCTCCAAAAAAAAAATTCAGGTTGACATGCACCCATTGATAACATTTCGGTCCAGCTGTAAGTAACACCGTAACAAAATCAGGGGCAATTTAGACCTTTAACATGTTTAGAATTTAAAAAAACACCTGGTGTGCATAGCATTCAGTATCTTTGAATTAACCCAAATAATTAACTAACCAAGACAAAAATTAAACAAAATTAAGATTAAGGCATACAATAGTTGGCAAATTTATATTCGTATGTGGAAGTTTAGAATGATGGTAAATGAGGCAGAACCAAGACAAATCCTGCAAACACAATGGAGAGTATGTTCAACCCCAGGTTCAGACCAATGGCTGAAATGGCTGGCATAACTGTTTGATTCTTGTTTGTCAAAAGTGGTAAGAAACCAGAAAATGCAGTGTTCGAAGAAGTCATTCTTCAATACCTCTCCCAATTCTTGATCTTGATGCTGATGATATAAGTCTTAAGAAAACATATGAGCTCTTGCATCCCTGGGACTCTTGTGGTTTCTTGAACTTGCCCCCCCAAATTCATTGATTTAATTGGTTATTTTAGGGAAGTGAAAAAATAAAAAAATATATATAGAAAATAACCAGAGCTTTGGCGAGTAGAAGGAAGATTCGGCATAAATTCAGTGTATGGATAGAGTCTGTGAAGAACCTACTGGTGCTGTAAGTGCTTAGGACGTTTGTCTATGCTACCCCATTTTCATAGTCTTCGAATGATTTAAATTTGGAATACATTTGCTGTTAAAAAGATGCTTGGATGCTTGCGGTTAAGGCATTAATTTAGAAAGATGAACAAATCCTGCATTTTACTCTATTGAAAAAGATGGCTGTTGTAACTTTTGTAAATTCCAAATTTTCCCTATTAGAATTTGGCATTACCACTGATTTTAGACAGAAACATTGTTAAACAATCTGTAATTTCCCGAAGTTTTGAAGCTCAAGATTGCAAAAATATCTCTCGAGTCAAAGGTAGTACCAAAGTCCAAATGGTGATGATTTGGGGGATGTATACTCTAATTTTAAACATAAACCACTTCTTGCAATAGTATATAGTTTATTCGATAGGTCACTCACTCGAGGTATCCTTATTATAACTTTTTTGAGAAGATAAGACAAAAAAACATCTACATCAAAAACAAAATGGACATTGTACTTGAAAAAGATCCACAAACTATCTGTTTCCAAATGATAAACATACCGCTTGCAGAATTTCCAGGACGCGTGATTCTTTAACTTTCCAAGGAATATCTTTAGCAAGTGCCTGCAATAAAATAAGCATATACGAACATTTTAGAGTGCACCTTCGGACAGCGAACAGAAAACATAACATATGGCATGCATCATAACATGATATTGGACCTAACACTGCAATTACAGATTTAGTGCAAAATTATCTTCTTGCAATCAAAGCACGTGTAAAAGAAAACCTGTCTCATTTCTTCAAGACTGATTGCACCATTCTTATCCACGTCAATGGCATGGAACTGGTCCCTTAGATCAGCGAGCTCCTCTTCATCAAGAGTACTAGCCAATGCCTGTGACAGAGAAAACTCCTCTCTCAGTTACGATTTAAACAAGTATACTGATCAGACTCATCTAAAATGTGCTAAGCAAACAAAGGAGGGCACAGACCCGAAGTGCGAACTGCTTCAAACGGCTGTACTTCACAAATTGCCTCATGTTGTATAGGACGGATATATCCAGAGGAATCTCCAAGGCATTACCCCCTTCTCTGACCCACGGATGTGCTGGCAAAATCGAATATTTCAAGATGCTGGAACAGATGTTGAAACAAAAAAGTAGAGCTTCACTAGAGCTTACAGATACCCATAGCGAATGATTTTGGTAACAAATAAAAACTTTATGCATATGATTAGCATCATACCATATTGTTATTGTTCGAATACAACTTGTTTACATGTTTGACCAACAATGGGTTGGACTAGGGTGAACATGTTATGAAAAGGTTGATAATAGTTTGAGAGTTTAATACAGAACGTATTATAATTTTTTTTGATCACATGGTACATAGATGTGATAAGATGTCTATGACGCCCAACTATGCGTCACATTTTGATTTCTCTAATTGTTCTTGCAGCAGAAAAGACAAGTAAAAAATCTTACATAGAGCTTGAGCGGCAGTATATCTTGCACGAGGTTCCTTCACAAGCAATTTCTTTACAAAATCTTTTGCTCCATTGCTAATGGTTGGCCATGGTTTCCGACGAAAATCAGGCTTGTTTCTTAAAACCTGCAGACATATAAGCAATATATATAATGAAATGTACAAAACAGAACAGCTTTTGATTGGATAAAAGAAATATACGGAACTATGCACATTCTGGGAAGCCCTATAAACTCCAGAAGAATTTTCTAATTAGTTCGACAATAACACTGGCCTGTGGCAAGACATGACAAGAATAGGATTAAAAACCGGCCCGGCCAAAGGAGCAGTCCTTGGTTTAATAGTTCACACATTTAAACAGTGGTCTGAGCAATCAAATCTTTATTGTAGTGCATAATTTAAATTCTATATAATAGATACTAATTTAGTTCAAAGTTGTGTCCTATTACTATATATATCATATTGCCATAAACTTGTACACACTACACACAAATGCATCTCTCATCTAGTTGGTGCCTCTCCAATTCGATGAGAGGTTCAAAACTCCTTTTATAACCTTATAACATTTTAAAATTTATGTGTGAATAAAGTCAAACTGTCACTGAATTGGATGGTTAATATCTTGACGTCTTGACCGTTCAAGACATGAATTGATTTACAGGGGTTTGGGCAGACTGACTGCAGGACTGATCCAATTGCAGAATCAGACCGGCCTGCTTACACGGTCCCAGTTCAAGAAGCCGGGCTGGCCGGTTTTTAATCTATGGTAATAAGTTAAAGTTAATAAAAATCTATTAAGTAAATATTAAATATTAAAATTCCATTATTTAGACAAAATGACAACCAAGTGGAACAACTTGATTTTATGAGAAGACTCAATACAGCAGTATATGATTGAAATCTTTAGTTAAGAAGTAGATGAAACAAAACAGTAATAAGATGATAGAAAAGAGAAAAGAATCAGCTGAATAATTTAAGAAGGCTTCTAGAAATTCCCCTGGATTCACTTGCTACTGGCATTGATACAAATTTTTCTCAGTTTTGTTACTTCCATGATATGCTGGTCAAATAAAACGCCATTGTGTAGATACCGGTGACAAGCAGAGCCAAACAACCTACAGGCTACTGCTAAGCTATGTATGAAACTATAGATCACATCAATGTCTAAATATTATACTATAACTACCTAATTCTAGTAGATAACGAGTTTGTCTAATCATTATGTCAAAATCTATCTCTCTGAACTAGACCACTGAAGGTGATTTGAACAAATCTTACGAAAAGAGAAGATAAACTGCTACCAACTACTCCTTCACTCCAAAGTTTCCACAATCATGTACCTAAAAGCCTAGAACTGAGAGAGATCAATATTCAATATTATGATCAGAAGCAGAGCCTGCGGAGGCATTGATTAGTACAACTTATATCTCCAACAAAGAAATAAATTTATAAAACTATAAAAGTCATCCTACTGAATTTCAGAGAAACGTTTCTTATTTGGAAAACAAAGAAAAAGTGTTGCACCTCTTTAAAGATACCATCCTCTGTTTTATCCCAGAAAGGGCGCCGTCCACAAAGTAAAATGTAAGTAATTACACCAATACTCCATACATCAGACTCAGGACCTGATTTACGTTTCAAAACTTCTGGAGCAACATAATATGCACTACCAACGATATCTTGAAACTTCTTTCCTGCATAAGTTTTCGATTACAATTTATAATTGAACAAGTATTTAGCTAGAACATTCATAATTTCATATGTTACTTATAATTATGTTGGCAATGTGCAATGCAATGAGGTCAGGAAACATATTAGCCCTATGTTGTAGTCATAGAGAGTAAATTGGGAACTCAATTTAAATCGAGTGTGAGTTCAACAATGTAAGAAGTGGATGCATTAGATCTTGTAGTTTGTTTTTATCTTTCCCCTGCCTTTATCAATACAGTTCCCGAAGCAAAGTGTATGATACCTCAAAAGAAAAATAAACGCCTTGTGCTTAAGTACTTGATAAACCCGTCGACATATTTCATAACAATAGAGTGAAAATATATATTATTTGAGTGTGATTTATTTAATTTAATAACGGAAAGATGAATAGCTAGGCTATGTTCCTCCGGNATTTAATAACGGAAAGATGAAAAGCTAGGCTATGTTCCTCCGGCTCTTTGGTTTTGGTCACCGTACCAGTGTCGGACACTCAGACACGTGTCTGACACTAAACTTATTCTGTGTCAGTCAAATGTTGACGCTTTGAATATCTAAAAGGCCACATATGAGAAGAATTTATGAAGAACTTATGATGCAAAAAGAAAAAAGATGAGATGGACAAATAAAAACGGGGAAAAAAGAATGAGAAAAAGACACCTAATTTCCAAAGTCATTTACCAGATTATGTCTAATTTAAGTTCTATTTTAATTTTAACACTAATTTTTTTTTTTTAATTGGACAAGATCCCCATGTTTCCAATTCTTAAAACTTCTTAGTCTTTCACTCCATGCACGACTTCTAGTAACATAGTATCAGGGGCAGATGCACCATTCATCTTGTGGCCCCCACTCAACTTTTGGGCCAGAGGAGAAAAAAATTGAAGGCTTGACTAGGATAGAAAAATGTGCCCCTACTGCATCGGTGACCCAACAATTTAAAAGACAAGCCTTGTCTAGTTAAGCATTTTTTCTTATTTTTTGTCTTTACTAACTTCCGTTTCTTTTTGCTTAGGTCGCAAATTAGTCATTATAAAACCTGAAAATCGGAAGATTACTCTAATTTTCACTAACAGTTGCATATATTAGGTAAATCAGGGAGGATTATATTCCAAATTGAAAATAAGTAAATGTATTTGAGAAATATAATTAGCTTTTTTAAAATAATTTAAAATCTATACAAAACACATCTACACTATATATATATATATATATATATATAAAGAATTTACTACATATAAATTTGTATTAATAGCTATTAAAATTGAAAATCGCTTTTAACCATAAAGATAAAATAAAGTATGAGACTCCCAAAAAATACATACAAGTTTAGAATTATTTCAATATTTCATTATATTAAAAGATTAATATTACGAATGTTTGGAGTTGGGAACCGCTGACCCTTGAGGTAACAACTCCCTCCTTATATATAGTGCCCTCTAGAGAAAATTATGTCTAGATCCGCCAGTATCCAATTCGAGAGACTGATTCTCTTCTCTCCCTGGAGCAAGAGAATGCAATCAGAATTCTGCCTCACACACTACTCCCCTTGACAATTTATTCTCATATTCTATACCTACCATATATAGCACTTAAATTATATTAGATTTCATACTTACCGAATATAACTTATATAAATATATTCAAATTGATTTGGCAATATCAATTTAGACAACCTAGACATCTCTCTTATTATGCATAGAATACATGTACTTGACTGGGGCTCTATCAAAACCTTCACCTTGTCCCTCTAGGTGAAAAACATGAAACTTCAAATTGCATTAAACTTCTCTTAGGTAGGTAGCTTCAAAAGAGGACAGGTCCTTCCAACACCTCTCTTGGGAATTCTACTTTCTTCCACACCTCGCATCCAAAACTCCAGTTGGCTCAACTATGAATTCCAAATAAGTTAGTAGTTGTGGCAGAAAAGTGGGAAAAAATGAGTTGTGCCTCTTGCTTTAGTTAAGAAACAATGATCATGATTATTAAGGGAGTAAGTTCGTTTATACGCCACTGGACCATGATCATGAACCTGAACCAAAGAAGAAAAATCCACCACCCAGGCCCAAACTTGTCATCAAACAATTACCTTTCCATGTATTAGCAAGAATCTTACTCTCGTTGTCTTTCCGGCTGGTAGTCCAGTTCACAAGTATGTATGCCGCCTATGACAAGATCTTATTTTAGGTGTTATGGAGTGAAATTAAAGACCAAAGTTCCCAACCCGCCCATCATGGTTATCATCACTGTTCATCCTAAAAAAAGAGATTATAGGCAGTAATGTTTAGGAATGAATGATGGTCCTTTGACAAAATTCTACTGATTGAGAGGAATTAGCTTAAGATCTATGATTTTGAAGTTATATGATTTCGTAGGTAATTTGTTCGGGTCTAATCATGGTAACTATAGACTGAGTTAAGGCTTGTCAATATTAGTGCATTGGTTACTTTAGAAGTTAGATTTTCCACGTAATTCAATTTGAAACTATAAATTGATTGGTCTACAAGTCACTACATCCTCATCAGATACACATTCTAGGCCTAATAATAGAGCAAATGTTTCACCGAAACAAGTGGCAAAATGCAAACACAATTTACCACACAGCAAACTTCTCACTCTTAAGTCAATTTTGCTAGCATTACGCCATTGTTTCGATGAAACATGTGCTCTTTTATTACGCATAGAATATCTTTATGTGATTGGTTGGGAATCTAGACCAGTCAACTTACAGACTCGATTTAAATCACATGGAAGATCCAACTTCTTAACCAAGTATTAATATTGACCAAGAAGTTTTGTCTCAGCCAATGAGCCACAATTAAACAAGAATGACTAACTACGAAATCGTAGAATTTCTAGCAAATTCTCCTAAATCGATAGGCTGTCAGAACAACAATCAATCATTCTTGAACAATACTGCCCATAAGTCCCCTTATTCAGGATGAATTGAGTTGATAATCGCAATACGTGAGCACAACTTTGGTTGTACCTTTTCTCCTGAATCCCCTGAAATAAGATCTCTACCATCATCAGCATACACTCTTGAACTGTACTCAGTACTACTAGCCCCATTAAGGCAACACATGTAAAATTCATACTCATACATGGAATGGTAATTTTTCAATTTCGGGTTTGGCCTCTGGTAGGGGTAGGGGTGGGCCGGGTGGTGAGATTTTTCTGCTCTGGTTCAGGTTCATGGTGTGTTATGTGTGTGTGCTAGGACACTTGACAAATGGTGGAGTTAATAATTAGAAAGAGAGATAGGGTTAGTTCATGAGTTGAGTGGGAATGAGGGAAATATAGGAGGGAAAATGCCTGGATTTTACTTTAGTTTCTGTAGTTTTCATCTTCACTTCATAGTTTTAATTATTAACTTTCATATGTGACCAATTTCAGCCTATGCTCACTAGTTTAAAATGGTAGTTGTCTGTGTGTTTGCTGGAAAGTTCACAACAGTGGAGACAAATTTATTTATAAATTCCTTCCCTGCAAAAATATTGCCTGCTCACTTCATTTATGAAACGGAGGGGAGCATAAAAGATTTTGGCAATAGTGTTGACCTTAAAGCCAATTTATAAGCTACTGGGCAAGATGCATCAGGAATGTCCTATCTTTATATACCATACATGTTAAGGATCGGATCATATATGAGAGCTCTAATTAAACATATTAGCTTTTTTATTAATGAAATAAGGAAAAAGGTAACTTTAAATAAAACCCAATAAACCTGGTCTTATATAATCTGAGAGACCAAAATCAGTAGCCTTCAATGCTGAGTCCTCTTTCGGCGACTTGAAAAGAAAATTCTACAAGAGAAATACTTTTCTGAATAATCAAGGGAAGAACCATTAAGGAGCAATAATAGAAGAAAGTATAGTTTAATAAAAGCAAACATCACTGATCTAGACTTGAGGCATACTTCTGGTTTCATGTCACGGTGCACCAAACCATGCAAGTGACACTCGGCTGCAACTTTTAGCATCTGTCTTACAACTCTTGCCGCATCTTTTTCTGTATAACGGCTCGATTTTCTGATCACACGAAATTCACAATGAATCCTGTAATCATGCTTAGGTTATCAATTATCAGAAGTAACATGTCCAGAAAGTACTTACTTGGCTAAAATTCTATCCAGCAATTCACCACCCTCACATAACCTAATCAAGTAATGTCAAGGACTATACTGTTAGATGACAAAACAAATGATCAAATTATATATACATGACTCCAGGCAAATAACATCACACAAAGAAGATAATTTCTAGATCTTTGCAAAGTATAACACTACTTACTCCATAGCTATATAAACATATGAATCATCTTCAAAAGCATTATAGAACTGAACCACATTCTCATGGCCACTTAAGGCCTTCAGAATCCTGACTTCTCGCTTAACATCCTCGACAGCTATAGGAAGGATCATCTGCCAAAAATTAAACAATTTTGTGCAACATATTAGAGCAAGAAAATTTGTCTCTATATGAGCATATTTGACATCAACCATCAAGTTAAAGTTCAATCTACCTTCCACGTATAAAATCTATCTAATATACACTATACTTAAAGCTTCCCTCCAATCCCTGATACAGTGATACCCTGTGCAAGTAAATTATACTGGGGCATGACTGCCCCCCCAACAAAGATACTTCGATGGTGAAACATACTTCAAACTCAAGTAATCAGCACAATGGCAAAATTCACAACAGGATATGAGTGGTCGAGATAGCCAATTAGGATCAAGTTGACGAGAAATAGATCTGGATACAGAGATTTAAATTTTTTTACCTAGGCACCGATATCTCACACAATTGTCTGTAGGGTTAATGAGGTAGTCTGCACCACTATGTACCTCATAAGCTCCAGCCAAAAATTCCAACAGTTAGGTAAACCTAAACACTACCATGTATATTAATTGAAACACGGTATTATAATATTATTACCATACTCTGCCACTGCAGAAAAATCATAAGGGATGAACTCAAGTTCACTACAAGATAATGAATGTGAAAACATATTAGAGAGCGTTTGGCATGATTGTTTTATCATCTAGCTCATCAGTATATTGGTAAAGATAAAAACTTTTCCATACCAACAAGCGCATTAATTTACCTACCAATCTTAGAGATATTTTGCACATTACAAACAAAAGTAGGCATGGAAAAAAAAACAATTGCAAGTAATAAAAAAAGTTATCAATTTAAATCAAGTAAATAATGAATTTCAAATCAAGAATAAACAAAAAAAAGGTACCTT
>QRFB01010641.1:0-21865 GCA_008931105.1 Oenanthe javanica
ATGCAAGTTGGATAGCTAAGAAATCTGGTTCCAATGGAGTGACTGGATATGTATTTACTCTTGTGAGTGGAGCTATATCCTAGAAGTCTGCTAGACAGACTATTGTAACTCGGTCTACCTTTGAGCCTAAATTTTGTGCATTAGATGCCACGGGAACGGAGGCTGAATGGTTGCATGGACTTATGTCTATGATTCCTGTAGTAAGCTAACAGCTTCCTGCTCTTGCTATTCATTGTGATAGTCGTAAAACTATCGACAAGATGAACAGTAAGAAGTATAATGTGAAAACAAAAAGACACGTCCAAGTTAGACTAAAGTCTATAAGGGGTTTGGTGTTTGACAGGGTCATTGTTATTGAGTTTATTGGAACTCAAGATAACCTGGNACAGGATCATTGTTATTGAGTTTATTGGAACTCAAGATAACCTGGTTAATCCATTGACTAAGGGACTTGAGCATGTTGTTATCCTTAAGTAGAGGTTGGGGATGGGACTGACAACCCATTTTGAGTCATCAACAGTGGGAACTCAATACACCTGAGAGGAGATCTCTCGAAATGTATTCAATGTGGTAATAACAAGTTATGAGGATGATTCAGTAGTACCTCTACTACATATATCAGGATACTCACGTATCTAAGTCTTTCCCCTGTAAACCTCAAGAGGTACTGTAATTGCTAGTTAGCAAGAGTTTTAAGAACTCTGAATGGGGTCAAGTTGTGAGACGAGAAGTTGGCAGTACATCTTTGGAGATGCTCAGCTAGGCGAATGTTATTGTGAGGTCGCAATTAGAGTATAGGGTTATTCCTCGAAGCATTCGACGAACAGGATCGAGATATGACCATTAACGTCTCAAAGTCGTAGATTGGCACCATAGCCTTTGACTTATCGTCGTCTATGGAGTGTGGTTACACAAAAATGGATAAAGATTCAAGGTGAAACATTCCATCTAAATCCAGTAGCCATCGAAGTAGAGGACTTAGGACGGTTCAAACATTGACGGGTACCGACTCTAAAAAGCAAGTCATGAGTAGAACATGATATGCATTTTTATATGGATTTGTGGGGGATTGTTAGAAAATAGAAAGTCTAAGACATATTTTATATATGTTCTTGATGTAATTTCCGAAAACTAACTATTGGAGGTTGTTCCTTGCTATGAGGACTTAAACTTTCATGTTTTGATCTAAGACATTTTCTTAGTGGAATCCATAAAGAAATTGAGTTGAAGTTGCTTGCTTGAAATGGGTTATGTAGAGTTTGTCTCACATTGAATTTGTAAAGAAAAGATAATAAGTTTATATAGAATTTTGTGTTAGTGTTGTTTACAACTACTAGTGTAAGTAGAATGCTTATGTCACATGATGCTATTGAGTACTTTATATCTTTTAATTGCAAATTTATTTGATTTATTTATATTGATTATTTAATATTAATATTAAATATATTGAGTAAGGATTATTTCAATAATTAGACTCTATATATATATTGGAATATTAATATTACTTAATCTGAATGATATACTTAAAAAATAAAACTCATCTTGCAAAACTCTATTTTCTTTGTAAAACTCTACATCTCACATCGAGTAGAATAAGAGAAGAGCAACTCAAGATGCCTATATATTGAGGCGTGCACATAGTACTCTGTGTTGTTTATCCTGGTAGTGATATTGTTGCAACCCAACACAAGAACAGTCAAGACTTCTTGCAAGGATTGACGACTCAGCACTTCTATTGGTTCTATCAGCATATGCATAAAGCTTCTGTTTTATATATCTTGTTTCGATCTTCGTGCTTTGTTTTGTTTTGTTAATTAGTNATATAAAGCTTCTGTTTTATATATTTTGTTTCGATCTTCGTGCTTTGTTTTGTTTTGTTAGTTGGTTTAATCTGCTTGTTCTTGTTAATTATTTAAGTGGCATATTATTGCTGTGTAGTATAAATTATACCCAACAGTAACTTGGTCTGCAAATAACTTCTGGTTTTTTCTGGTTAGATATATTCTCTTGGCCTCAAAGAAATCGGGTGGAAGTTACATGTCTGAACATGGATATAAGGAAACTTAAGTTTTAAATGTATATTCTAGTAACTCGTTTTGATCTGTGGATAACTTATGGTTTCTTCTAGTTAATTGTAATAAATATTCTAGTCTTTCGCATGTTTGTATAGAAGAACCTAAAAAGTATTTCGTTTTTTTTGGCTGACTCTTTGAGTCCAGTTTTGTCCACAATTACAGTCCACGACTCAATGTGTTTGAAGGTTTTATTTGCCTTAAAAAAAATTTGCAACAGAGAATAGAATATCTTTCATGGACATCTTTTTGAAGGCAGCTGGGTACCTTGATTTTGCAGTTTGACACATTCTTCCAAAGTTGCCTCATGAACTCAGGTTAATTAATTCAGGGAAGCTCTTGTCTTGCCATTTTTCATTTCAGGAGAGATCTCCCAGTCGACTTAGCTGAAGGAGTCCTACGTGCTCTCTGTCTTCAAGCACTGGGACAGGTATTAGCTTCTCAACCATCTGTTGTACCACTAAGTTTTGTGTATAGCAACAACGGATACTTTGAAGTTTGATCAACACCAGAAGTCAATTCACCTTGTTTCCAGTATTAGATTTTGTACAAATAACTTTTTCAAGCTGTCTGATTAGAGCATAATATTGGCAACTGGATAACTACCTAAACATCCAAATTATTATTCTGATATGAAGGCTCAGATCTCATAAAACCTTAGCCTGTAAAGAAGGTTAAAATTTGTGTATTCATGGCCACATATGCTTCATACGTCACATTCTAGCATACCACCATCTATTGTGGATGTATTTACTTTGCTGCAGAGCTTGTTCTTGACATGTTTACCATATCCTCTGTACTAGTCCATACTTATGTCCTGTCTTATTTGCCGGGCCATAAAAAATTGTAAAATGGTTTAAATCCAAACTGGTAAAATCTATGAAATCAAAGTTCTTGCTTCGTCATCTTCATGACCTACTCGGCTACTCATGCAGATTGTAGCCATAAATGCTTATAATATATCTCTCAGGAAGAAAGTCGTGCTTTACGTTTGCTGGTGTCTTGGTTTATTCGGCCTTCTTGTTTTAGATGGTGTAGATTATACTATTATAGTTTGAAACACATGGGTAATTACATTTAAATGTCAGTCATTTAGAAAAAGCTAAAGAAAATCTGAAATCGTTAGCTAGACTGCCTGCCCCGCCACAAGAACAAGAAAAAGTTAACACCTTGACTCTGATCTTCTTTCCACAACTTCCATCTGTTTCTTCTAATACTATCTATAATCTAGTACTCCCTCAGTCCCACACAATTTTTAACGTTTCAGAGAGAAGGTCCGGCACGCATTTGCATAACTTATTTTTAATTTTTTTTTTCTGAATAAAAATTTAATGTTTAAATTTTTATTCAGAAAAAAAATTAAAAATAAGTTATTGAACTATATTTTATATGCACCTTAAAATGCGTGCCGGACCTTCTCTCTGAAACGTTAACAATTGGGTGGGACGGAGGTAGTATGTTACACTCTCTGCAGTGAAATATGAGCGTTTTCTTTGTCCGGACTCCTGATATATATCTTCCAATCTCGAAATTAGTCTGAGTGTGGATATACAACTTGGACTTGCAATTGATAATACAAAGGCCACTCTTGCAGTGAAACGCAGGCTTGCATGTGAGATGGGGAAGTACTGGCAACAGGTATTGATACATTATTTATTCACCTTCGCTCAACTTTTTCATCAATCAATAAAATAATTTAATGATTTACAGATGCTTCTTTGGTATTCTTTGCACTGGATGGTTGCAACTCTGTGAAAAATCCAGTAATCTGTTTCTTACAAAAAAATCATTCATATATCATATATAGGTGGATTTAGATGACACATTGATCTTTTAAGCATTCAGATTTGATTCTTTTTATTCTTGCTCGAGCTGGATGATGAATAATTATCATGTCTGGTTCCTTCAAGGGATGGATCTATAAGAATTAACATATCCCAATATAACAAAAAAATGGCTTGAACGAAGACTAGTTAAAGGTATGGGTCATAATTATTACAGAGAGCCTGCCTGGCCCAATGATCTTTTATTTATTTTTCCAGTAATTCTAGGAACTTTGTTATATCATTTCTTATGTAAAAGATACAAGTTTTTTCATACAATACACTAATCTAGAAGAACATATCCAATGAAAATTTCTCTGCATCATCCTAAACGTAGTCATCAGCTAGAATTAAGTTGTGATTGGCTTTATACGTGAGACGTGCAAATTATTCTCTCAGATTGACATACTTTAATTATGGAAATAATCAACAACATCCACTCAAGATGGCACATGGGTGTCACTTGTCCCAACTTGAACATCTTTTCCTGATACACAGTTTTGACCCCTTCATGTAAGAACATCGGAAACATACTCCGATCGAGGACCTGATAAATGACATAATAGTTAGGTCTTGCTTCTCTTTACTACATCAATTTCAATTCTTTATCTATTATGTTACGAAGAATGCTGATGGCGAGGTTGGTAGAGAAAATCAGATTCTACACCAGAAGATGCCTGCTTCTTTTTTCAATTCTCCATGGTACCAACATACAATAAACAAAATTTTCAGAGTATTCTAACAGTGAAGAAATTGTTTGTTTCAGAGTATTTATACTTGACATAGAAAAGCAAATAAAAGGTGAATCACAAATCACAATGTATTCAACCATTAAGATAAACAAAATTTCACACTGCAACAATATATGAGACTGAATTAGCTATGATATGCTCTATAAACACAATGAAGAGGCTGTTGCCGACTTGTATTTAATAGGTATCTTACCTAAGTTGTTACCTTGAAATTTTTTCTTTTCACCAGTCAACATCAACATTACTAAGAGACTGTTAAATGTGCCATGATGTAAACAAATTCTGTCATTTGACTTTCTTTGTTTGATATTGCAATTGAACAGAAGATGAAATATTGTGTTCAATATTATCGTTTCTTTTCTCATTGTTATTTTTCTGTAGCCAAACCTCATTTTTTTTTCTGGTCATGGCCAATTACAGAATTTTTGTCGTTCGTAAAGGTCAATTACAGAATCTTGAATACTCGCTCTCACATGCCTCCACTAAAACTTGAACCCCCAACCTCTTATTACACAGAGGAGAGGGGTATCCGCTAGGCCATCCCTGGCATTTAGATACTCATATCGTGCTTAATGAATAGTGTTCGGCATCTAGACCAGCTTGCCTTGCCTTGTGTTATCTTCTGTGTAGACATCCCACTCTTTGGGGAACAATGAAGTATCTCTCCGGGAAGATACCAAAGATACTTCTAGCAAGGTGCGCATCAATCAGGATCTCTACTCCTATGAAAAGTAAGTTCTACTCCATCCTCGGTTTTTAGCAGTCTATTATTTTCACTAATTGACGGAAGTAGAGGCATATAGTGAGAAAACTAATGAGTTTTGATGATCACAATAACCAGATATTTCAGATGCTGTGTGTAAACTTCGACTATCACATAAAAGGCAATTGCAAATTTGCAATACCTGTGTTTTGCTTTTTGTGCTTAGATTATTCAAATAAAAATTGCATGAATTATACAATGCACACCAGTTCTTAAGATCGAACGGAATTCAAATGGAGATTGGAAAATATAAACTTACAATCCAGGGTAAGTACATATTAGACAAATGCTGCTAACGTCGTGCTTATTCTCATGAATTTTTAAATCTCAGGATTACATTTTCTTCATATATATGCAAACATAACTTGAATTAATTTGGTAATATTTCCAAGATCAAAAGAATAAATAGGCACGAGTTGGTTGCAAGGCTAAAACAGCAGAAACTATGCTTGCTCTTTAAATTTTAACATCAAATGGAATCTTATATATCATAGAACTATCGCAACAATTAGGGTTCCTCTTATGTGTGTTTTGTAAAAGCCTACTGTGAGGTGGAACCCTTTTATTACGGTATTCATCTCGCCTAAATTAAAAAACATTGCACCAATCATATCATTTATATAAAGAAACAAAACAAGATACTTTTTAATGCCGTACAATCCTACCCTGGTCCAGACCAATAATTGAACAACTTTTACACAGATCGTGTTCCAGTTGAATAAAAATCAATTCTGGACACCTAGTTTATCTCAGATTAGTTAACACCACAAAAACTGACAAGAACACAAATTTTCTCCCTCGTTATGCAAGTCAATTCAAATCCTGATGTTGAAGTAGTCTTGATCAAAGTGGTGTAACCTAACATAACCATCTTCACCTCCGCTTGAGAAACTATAAAAAAACATAAATCAAAATCAAAAGTAAACTCACCATTATCTATATATACTAATTCAAAGAAAATCAGGATTTCAGATAACTTGTCGATCATCCCCAGAGAAGTACAGGTCATAATAGTGTTGGAAATGAGATACAATTTTAGTGCTTATATACAAAAACAAAATATAAAACGTCTAGGAAAAGTCCACCTCCAGTAGCTTGAGTGAATAGGGGGTTTCTTTATATGCTGTTAAGCATATCATAACTCCTAAAACTTGTTCTATAAAGATTGTATCATTTTAGAAAAGCGAGAATACCAAAGTAGAGAGGAACGAGTAATTGACGCATGGGAAAAACTACGAACAAGGTATCACAGAAAAATAGACCTTTAGTTGGCAAAGAAAAGAAAAAAAAGTAGACTATTCCATTCCAACGTGACAGTCTGTTTCATTGTTAGTAGACAAAAGCTTCAACTATATGCAGCAATATAGCACTGGAATAGAATCAGAACTATTATAAACAATAATTAGAAAAGTAAAAATCTAGCATGTCCGTGTAGTTTTTGATATTTATACACATTTTATCTCCGTCTGATTTTTCTCTGGAAGGTGAGTCCTAAGAATGAGAACTGGAAGCAACCCTGAGGATATCTCTCTAGACATGTACAATACTGTCTAGATTATCACTTCCAAAGAAACCAAAAAAATTATCCCTGTACATAAAGAACTATCTAGATTCGCAAACTACTGCACAAACATACAAGTAAAACATGCTCGAAATTCAAATGAAACAGTTCTTAACATGCGCACTAGTGTATCAAGAACAAGAAGTTGACTGGCATTTATTGAGATGAACCATACTCAAAACAAAAAACTACCTTTTTCCATCTGGGTTAAATGCCAAGGCGTTTATTGGCCCAAAGTGCCCTTTCACACCTCCAATTTCTTCTTCCAAGATCTTTTACGAAAACATGAAGATTAGACAAAAGGAAGGAGAATAAACCTTCTGTATTTGATATATTAACAAGAACACAATTACCTTGTGATAAAATTTGGCTTCAAACTTTCCAGCACGATGATCAGTTGTTGTAACAGATGACGCATCCTGACCACCTCCAAGTACCACCTGTAAACCAGTAAACAATATAACTTGGCTGAAACTTAATGAACCTGACCAATATAGTTTTTCATGATCTCCTAAAATGACATCACCCTGTAGGCTCTTCACTTGCCTGAAGCACCCATATCTGACGTTAGATGCTTAGATCATGGTACCAGTGCTGGTCTGCTGGACAGTACATTTAGACTAAAAACTGGCAAATTTTTAGCTGCATCTAATATTAAACCAAACACAATGCCTAGACTAGGAATTGGCAACTTTTTAGCTGCATCTAATATTGAACCAAACACAACGCTTAGTCCAAGTAACTTTCACATTGTGTTGATAAAAATCTCCAACCAATATATTACGTAATCAACTCTGCGAGTCTTAGATGAAATTATCTTGCAGAAGGCATATGCTGCACATGGACAACTAAACACTAGTCACCACTTCATGGCAAATTATTTATGTACATGTGTGACAGAGAAACACTTTCCTAGGGTTATGTTATTTGGAGATACAAGTGGAGGGTAGAAAAGATTTTACATCATTATAGTACTAGTGAATAATAGAAAAAATTTCATAGTAAGATACGACACCTTTTAGCAACAAAGTTCTAATAGTTAAACAGAAAATAAAATGAATGATACAATCTTACTTGACCATAGTAAACAAAAAAATTCACACTGCCAAAGAAATTCTAGGAGGCAAATATGTTAAATGCTTATTTAAACTATAAAAAGCATCCCCAAGAGACTATAAAAAATTGGCTCCTAGCAATGTTATTTAACTTTTTATTACTAGAAGTACCTTCTCTTAATAACATTGCCATATGAAGTGGAGAGAAATAGAGTGTCTAATAATATATTTAAAAAATGACTTGAGAGTTGAGAGTTGAGAGTGGGAGGAGGCTCCAAAAATATGAGGGGGCAGTAGAAATATCGTAAAATCACTATTATATCAATGAATCCACAAATTTTAACTTAAAAACCAGAAAAAAGAGTCTCTTGTAGATGAAACAGCACATACATGATCAAGGATTGGTGAGAGCGTGACTGCATTAACAGGTCGTTCGGTCTTATACGTCTTGATAAGTTCCAAGGATCTGATGTCCCAAAGCTATACAATTGAGAAGAGATTAGCACATGAGAATTCAAGGAAACTGACATAATCATATAAAAAAGTAAAAATTAACAAGCATGATTCCGGAGATAATACCTTAGCAGATTTATCAAGGGAACCAGTCAGAAAATGTGAACCATCTGAAGATTTTGCAAGTGATGTAATAGTCTTTGTATGACCAGTTTCCGTCCCAGACTCACGAAGCAATTTCCCCGTCTGCCAATTAGCGAATATTAAACCTCTAANCTCACGGAGCAATTTCCCCGTCTGCCAATTAGCGAATATTAAACCTCTAACATATTAATTCGGACAAGTAGAAGACAAATAAAATTGATGCCATTTGGTATTCCAGGTATACAGATAGCATACAAACTTCAGACATTCATGGTAGTTGAGTAAAATCACGTGGTTAACACGACAACCAGAAAAATATTCATGGAAAATAACAAAGACAAACATGTATCAGTACACATACCTCGGTGTCCCAGATACGAACAACAGCATCTTCACCAGCACTTACAATAATTCTATTTAAAGGTCCCCAAACAGCTCTATTGATTCTTCCTTGCGGGCCCTCGATTTTGAGCACAGAATCATCACTCTCTGCAGACCAAAACCGATAAACAGAAATATTCAGAAACAATTAAAAAAAAGATATAATGCAAGTAAACGTCCCATCATGGACATCAATGTATGATTTACTGTAACCGGATTCACATACGTTCACTAGGATCCTGAGAAATGCGCTTAACATGAATAGCAGAAGACAACCCCATAAACGGATCCGTTGTAATCACCAGAAGCTTGTCCCCAACACCCAAATCCACCGACTTTGCCGGAGAATTAAATTTAAAAGTAAAAAGTTCAGCTCCTTTTTGAACATCCCAAAGCTTAGCTGTCTGATCCGCACTTGCAGTAATCAACCGTTTCGAATCCCCTATAAAACACACACACAAGTACGCAATTCAACACCCAATATAAACCGTAATTAGAATACAATATAATCATGTAATCTAACAGATATAACAAAAGGGGTCATACTAGAGACATCGCAGGACCAAACGGCGCCGTTATGACCGCGATAAGTGCCGAGACGCTCGCCGTTATCAGCGAACCAAACAGTAGGAGTGTGATCTTTAGCGCAAGAGAATAAAAGGTCGCCGTCTCTATTGTATTTCAGAAACGTCAGGGGCCTCTCGTGCCCTTTCATCAGTATAGGTCTCATCTTGCGCTTTTTCTCTTCTTTTCTTTTGGTTTAATTGCACACAGATAGACACAATAGATAGATACAGAGAGGAGGAGGAGGAGGAGGAGGAGAACAAGACAAGTAATACACAAACCCTAGAATACACCCTCTTTTGTTTTACTTCTTCGGCCTCTTTTGACCCGACCCGCTTACCGTTTTACCTACTTATTTGCCTATTTTATTGCTCTTTTACCCTTTTTTTTATTTTTAAGTATAAAATAATGTCGGCTCATAAAATAATGTTTGACTTATCTTAAATAGAATTATTTTTCATTTAAAGTGAATAAGTATGATAAGTAAATTATTATTTATAAGGTATTTAGGTATTTGGATGATTTTATATATTATTCAGTTAAGTGTTTGTTAAATATTATTTATAAGTTAAAAAATTATTTGTTTTGTAAAATTAAGTTATTTAATAATACAAGATTTTTAAGTTAAAAAATCAAAAAATTTAAACACATATATTGAAATAAATGAAAAAAGACTTTAAAAACAATTAAATTAAATTCGTAATTGATATTCATTCTCGGTTTCCAATAGAAGAAAATTAAATTTGTTCCTCTCGTGTCACTCTTTAAAATTTGTGGATAACCCGTTGAAAATTGGCACGGGTGGAATTATTTTATATTGATTACAATTTAGTTGTAAAATTACGCCTTGTTTGGTAACCCAACACAGAAAGTGCAGGAACCCATATAAAAACTATGTTTGGTACTGATCATGTGAGTTACAGAGTGTGTTTTGTTTTTCATTAAATAAGAATATAAAATATATTGAATTATCATGCTTGCTAAAATTATAAAATATATATCAAAATGTAAACTAAAAATATATGTAACAAAAAATAATCACGAAATTATAAAATATATAATACACTTTTTACGTGACAAATATATAATACAATTTTGGTATATTTATATAATAAAAATAATTACAAAATTATAATAACGTATATGTGTATATATGTATATAATTTTATTATAAATTATCATGACTTATCGAATGGACAACACATGAGTATGCGATAACTTCAACGAAACTAATTTCAAGGAATTATGCAAAGTAATCCAAGCATTGTCATGATCAAGGTTAGTCAAACCTGAGATTGGTAATGACAAGTCTACAATAAAGCTTGAAGAGAGAACAAGACAAAAACAGAAGGAAGAAAGCATAATGCAACAAACTATCAAATTAAAGGACTTACCTAGAAATAGATTGTGTACAATGTAGAGAAGTTTTATTTATTTCTAGTTATAATAACTAATCTGTGAAAACATGTGCAAACAAGACATGTTGTCTATTTAGTCATTGCACAGCTTCACTAGTGTGTCGAATAGTTTTCAAATCTTGTTTTTCCTCCAAGAACAAGTAGCTGAAAATTCAAGTTTGAATTTTCATCTTGTAGCAATTTTTTTCTAATGACAAATTAGATTGAAAGTTAATCTGTTGGCCTGTTTGGCATGCTTTAAAATAAGTCCTTTTGGACTTATTTTCGGGTAAAAATTTCATATTTTGATAAATGTTTTTTATACAAGTATTTAATGTATATTTGAGATTCTATAAGTTGCAAAAAAAAGTTAACTTTTTTCAGAAAAAAGTTAGGAATCTCTAACTTTGTCTTAAAATAAGTTGACTTATTCTGGAAAAAAGTTCCCCCAAACACCCCCTGTGTGTATTCTACGGTTTACCTTTCCACATTTCTACTTAGAAATCACACACTTGCTAATCAAGCTACAAAGGCATCAAGAACCTAGTCACTCAATAAGTTAAAAACAAAAAGAATTTTTGGTCTCTGATATTGTAGAAGGGGGTTGAATACAATATCAATATTTAATTACGGAATTTCGGATTTAAAATATTATTTTAAATTATCTCGAAATATTAATTTTAATGAAATACTGTTCAAGTAGAAGATATGATTTTTAATTTGAAAAGTATTACAAAATTAATATGATGAAATTGTAAATAATTGTTTAAGATTCTAGAACGATTTTGATATGAATTATTCTAAGTTAACAATTATAATTCAAACTAGCACAGAAAGTCTGTTAATATAACAAGCATACAAATTACTGAATTTGAATGTTTTCAACAACGTCCGAAATATGAAGTATTAACCTCATATTTGTAGAGGAATTCTAAACCTTGTATGACTTTTTAGATTAAGACATTTTTCAGACTTTTTATAAGCATGTATGACTTTTAATAACACTTGTATGACTTTTGAAGTAACACGGTATGACCTTCTAAAAATCGATATGACTTTTGAATTTGGCTCGGTATGATATTTGACTTCATAATTCGGTATGACTTTTTTTGAAGCTCGGTATGACTTTTTCTGCATGACTTCGGTATGACTTTTGATTGTAGCTTGTATGACTTTCTTCAATCAATTCGGTATGACTTTTTGAGTAGGCTTTGTATGACTTTTGTTTCTTCAAAATTCGGTATGACTTTTTAATATAGTCTAAAAGACTTATTAAAGGTCATACCAAATCATATCTTTTATAATAAATTAATTCTACTTAATTTAATTAAATAATTTATAAATTAAATTCAACTTGAATTAATTTAATTAAATAAATTAAATAATTAATTAACTTTTGATAGTAGAATTAAAATACTATTTTTAACTTGAACAACCTTGTTGTCAGCTCCGAAATATTTCCGTCTTTGTTTTGTCTTATGTCATAATACCACTTAAACTAGATAATAAATATTTATTAATTAGTTGACATACAAATATACTGTCTGATTCATTTGTGCCATAATAAAATAAATATTCTTCACCTTTTATCATTAAAAGTTGTGGTCTTCTGTCCTTCTTCTGCTTTACTGTCTTTTCTCTTTTGTTTTCTTCTTCTGGAATCTTCGTGTAATAGTCACTTTAAAATCTTCTGTATCTTCTGAATTCTTCTGAAATATTACTTCTTTATTTTTCACTGACGTTTGAACATATTAATGAACTTCTTCCAGTATTGAGTAGTAATCTCATCAAAATACTTCTGATACTAGGGTTCGTTGTGTCTAGTTGACTTTCTTCGTCTTGATTCTTGTTATCATATTTATTATTTACTTCTATTTCTTATCTGAGTTGAGTTGTCATCTAATTATTATAAATAGGCATAGTCGCATGCCTTTCAATCTCCCCCTGTTTGTTGTTAAACATTTAACACACAAATTTTTAGAGGATAACTCAACTAACAACTAAGAAAATAATACGACATTTAAGAACTGTAAATAACAAAAAAGTTCTGGTATTATATTTAACGATTTTCCAGATTCAAACATGAAAGATAAATACAAGATAAATGTTCCTCTAGACTGAACATATATTACAAAGTTCATCTTGACATATCTATGACNCATAGTCGCATGCCTTTCAATCTCCCTCTGTTTGTTGTTAAACATTTAACACACAAATTTTTAGAGGATAACTCAACTAACAACTAAGAAAATAATACGACATTTAAGAACTGTAAATAACAAAAAAGTTCTGGTATTATATTTAACGATTTTCCAGATTCAAACATGAAAGATAAATACAAGATAAATGTTCCTCTAGACTGAACATATATTACAAAGTTCATCTTGACATATCTATGACTTCAATCTTCACCATCTTTCGAAATATCAACTTCACGTTCTTCTAGAGTTGAACTCTTATGCACGGGTGTCCTTGGTACGTCTTCAGTGGCTGATTTCTCTGGTTGTATAGGCTCACCAAATAACCTTCTCTATTTAGCACATACTAATTGTCATTGCACTTCCTGCTCAACAGGATCTTCTTCCTCTTCTTGTATATCATACGACTGACTTGAATCTATTTTTGACATTTNGTTCTGGTATTATATTTAACGATTTTCTAGATTCAAACATGAAAGATAAATACAAGATAAATGTTCCTCTAGACTGAACGTATATTACAAAGTTCATCTTGACATATCTATGACTTCAATCTTCACCATCTTTCGAAATATCAACTTCACGTTCTTCTAGAGTTGAACTCTTATGCACGGGTGTCCTTGGTACGTCTTCAGTGGCTGATTTCTCTGGTTGTATAGGCTCACCAAATAACCTTCTCTATTTAGCACATACTAATTGTCATTGCACTTCCTGCTCAACAGGATCTTCTTCCTCTTCTTGTATATCATACGACTGACTTGAATCTATTTTTGACATTTTTCGGATGTAAGATTTAATACCCTTTGACAAGAAGTAGTTCCGGATCATTTCAGTAGCATATGTTTTTTCTTGAGTTCTGAACCCCTTAGACCTCAACATAGTCTTAACCTCAATCATGTACTTGACTATATATTCTCGTAAGGACTCTTCATCTAACTTTAGGATCTGACAAAACTTATTAATGAGAAACCTTACCTCATGAGGATCATGAATGATTTGAGGACTAACAGCTTTTGCAAAGTCNACTGACTTGAATCTATTTTTGACATTTTTCGGATGTAAGATTTGATACCCTTTGACAAGCAGTAGTTCCGGATCATTTCAGTAGCATCTGTTTTTTCTTGAGTTCTGAACCCCTTAGACCTCAACATAGTCTTAACCTCAATCATGTACTTGACTATATATTCTCGTAAGGACTCTTCATCTAACTTTAGGATCTGACAAAACTTATTAATGAGAAACCTTACCTCATGAGGATCATGAATGATTTGAGGACTAACAGCTTTTGCAAAGTCTCTAAGGTTGTCTCTTAGAAGCTCATTCTCTTCTGAATTCCTTTTAACTTTATTCAACAAAGTCCACAACATAGATAAGGATCGTGCTCTGAAGAATTCCATTGAGATTCTGAAAGAGCCATTTATGTGGGTGTAAACTAAGATTTTCCAATCTTCAAGAACATGATCAACCGGCACAGTGATATAATCGACTTCTTCTTTCAGGGTCTTCATAAAATTATCAATGCTGTCATTTGAACTTTTCAAGCGTTTGATAATTGACTTTAGTAGCTTGTCTTGAAATGGACCCTTCTATTTTTTGTCCAAGATTTCTCTGGCAGAGTCACATCTTGCACCTATTTTCAGTTGCACATCTATCTTCTTTTCTTTAACAGCAATAGCCCATAGTTTCTATTTTTCTAGACTTACTTTCCTTTCAGCCTTTTCTTTCTCCTTGACTAGAGCCCGTAGTTGTTCAAATTTAGCATCACTTTCCTTGATGTCTTCTTTCAACTTCCTCATAGCCTCTTCATAGGCAGGATCAGACTGTTCTTCTATGGGAAATAAGAATTTTTCATCAAAAGTTATTTCTTCTTCCGCTCTGCAGTAGTCTGGATTGTAAGTGTCATCTTGACCACTAACCTCAACAAATTGATCTTCTGGATAGAATGGTTCAGGAATGTTTGACATTGTAGACACATAATGGTCTTGTTCATACATCTTGGCTTTGCCTTTAACTCTAGTAGCTCCTTCTCCTTCAGCTACTTTCTCAACTTCACTTGCCTTCTCCATTTATTTCTCCCCCTTAGTTGAGGGATCCTCTATAGATTTTGAAGTTTCAAATGATTTGACTAGTTTCTCTATGGTCTCATAGACCTGCTTCATCCTTCGTTCAAATGAATCATAAATTCATCTAGCTTGTTGAATCTTTTAGTGGAGATTTCTTCATATTTCAATGATTCGCAGATTCAAGCTCTTCTCAACATCATATATTCTCTCATTTATGTTGCTTATCTCCTTCTGTTGGTCCCTGATATTGTAGAAGGGAGGTTGAATATAATATTAATATTTAATCGCGAAATTTCAGATTTAAAAAATATTATTTTAATTAATCACAAAATATTAATTTTAATGAAATACTGTTAAAGTAGAAGATATAATTTTAACTTGAAAAGTATTACACAATTAATATGATGAAAGTATTTATAATGGATAAAATATTCTAGAACGATTTCGACATGAATTGTTCTTGTTTAACAATTATATTTCAAATCAGCACAGAAAGTCTGTGAATATTACAATGCAGACAAATTACTGAATTTAAATGTTTTCAACCACAGAACTAATGAAGCCAATGACCTCATATTTATAGATGTGAAAGCTAGTAAGACTTTTGAATAAAACTTATTAAAAAATCTAATAAGGCTTTATAAAATAGGCTTCAAGACTTTTTAAATAAGCTGGGTAAAAATTTTAAAAAATCGGTAGGACTTTTTGAATGAGCTCGGTAAGACTTTTTAAATGAACTCGGTAAGACTTTTGTAAAGTCTTAAATCGGTAAGACTTTCATAAAGTCTTAAAATCGGTAAGACTTTTATAAAGTCTAAATCGGTAAGACTTTCTTTTAAAGTCTTAACTAAATTTCGGTAAGACTTTTAATTAGTGCAGCAAGACTTATTTTAATTGTTAAATAAATATCCTTTTTAATTTAATTAATTCCACCAATTTTAATTAATTAATTTATAAATTAAATCAATTCAAGATGAATTAATTTAAGTAGATAAAATAATTAATTAATTAAATTTTGATAGGAGAATTAATTAGTTTCTTTACTGCACAACCTTTGTAGTTTGACTTGAGTCTTTTTGTTTTCAGTGTCTAAAAATCACTTNTAAAAATTTTAAAAAATCGGTAGGACTTTTTGAATGAGCTCGGTAAGACTTTTTAAATGAACTCGGTAAGACTTTTGTAAAGTCCTAAATCGGTAAGACTTTCATAAAGTCTTAAAATCGGTAAGACTTTTATAAAGTCTAAATCGGTAAGACTTTCTTTTAAAGTCTTAACTAAATTTCGGTAAGACTTTTAATTAGTGCAGCAAGACTTATTTTAATTGTTAAATAAATATCCTTTTTAATTTAATTAATTCCACCAATTTTAATTAATTAATTTATAAATTAAATCAATTCAAGATGAATTAATTTAAGTAGATAAAATAATTAATTAATTAAATTTTGATAGGAGAATTAATTAGTTTCTTTACTGCACAACCTTTGTAGTTTGACTTGAGTCTTTTTGTTTTCAGTGTCTAAAAATCACTTGTACTTGATGTTAACCTTCATTTAAATAGTTGACAAACAATGTATTGTCTGGTTCATTTGTGTCATACTAAAATAAATGTTCTTCACCTTTAACATTAAAATCTGTGATCTTCTGTCTTGTTCAGAGTTGCAGGATAAAATACAAGAAATGCAACGAGAACAAAGTGAGCTGCAAAAAAAAAAATAGTCCTAAAAGAATTAAACAGTTTGCTGGGATAACAATTAGGACAAGCCCTTTGAAAGGTGGAACAGTTTGCTGGAAGAAAGTAGGCGGTACACATGGAGGAATCATAAATACCTTTAAACAACATGCTCAGACTAGACCTTTAGGTGTGGAGTATGAATCATATGTCGCCAAAAATGGAGCAAAATCCACTTCATTGAGGGAGTTAGAAGCTGCAAAAAGAAATGAAAAAAATAAGAATGCCAAGGAGTTCATTTAGTGAATTTTCATCTAGTACTCTAGTTTTTGTTTAAGAATGGAAGGAGTAGTGAATGGTTTAGCTAGCCATTAAGTTTGATATTTGAACTCAATGTAGTTGGTACAATATTTAAGTTTATGGTTGGACCACTTAAATCTTACGATTTTATTATGCATTAATATGTTGCAATTTTTTTAGTTTAACTAACTGTTTACATACACACTAAAAATAAGAAGTCTGCGGTTGTAAAAAAAACACGGGCCTGCTTCAATTTCTTAAACATGATAAGTTTTATGATTTTAGTTGTACTTTAGACTTTAAAATTAAGGCTTAGTCTGAACTTAAAAATACAAAAAATAGCGCGGCAAAAAAAATACAAAAAATAAAAGATAAATAGTATAAAAATTAATACCCACACCACCCTTGTATAAATTAACGGTAACAGAAAAATAAGGGATGCAGTCTGTTATTATTTAAACTATGAATACTAAACTGATTATGAGTTAAATTTAAGGGATGTAAAGTGAAAATAAGTCTTAAAATTTTGACCATACTGTCGATGGAATATTGCTTTGTATTTTTCGCATTGTCCCTAAAGTGATCATTACTTTGCGTACTTCGTCAAGAGCTGTATATTGTAACAGAAATATATATATATTAATGATAGACTATAGTCTATAATATAGAATCTTATTCCATCCTTGTCTCATCAAAAACATACCTACATCTTGTTCATTGTACATTGTTAATTAGCTAAACATCTTCTCAGTGTATTCCGGCAGCTATAAAAAGTTCGTAGAAATGTTATCGAACGTACAAAAATTGTTCATCGCGATTTTTACGTTACTTGTACTGAAAATTGTGTCGTTTGAAGTTGATGAGCACATATTCTACCCTTTTGAGCGCGATGCTTTGATACAGCTAAGGGAAATGATGAATTCATCTGCGAATTTGCATGCAAAGTGGACTGGTGTACCATGTCACAAAGATCAGACCAAATGGAATGGAATAGCCTGTGAAAATTGGCATGTAACACACCTAGCACTGGAAAATATTCAACTCACAGGTTCTCTGCCACCTGCATTTCTACAAAACTTGACATTCTTGACCAAACTCAGCTTCAGAAACAATTCAGTATTTGGACAGCTTCCTAATCTCACTAACTTGATCAACTTGGAGCACGTATTCCTGTCAAAAAACAGATTTTCGGGCTCAATTCCATTCCATTACATTCAACTCCCGAGGCTTAAAAGTTTAGAGTTAGAAGAGAATGCTCTAGTAGGTGACGTTCCTCCTTTTGATCAAGAAAGTTTGGTTGAATTTAATGTTTCATATAATCACCTTTCGGGCTTGATTCCAGAAACCCGAGTTCTTGAAAATTTTGGAGATAGCTCTTATGATCATAACCCTGGTTTATGTGGAAGAATTGTGGGAAAACTCTGTCCTGTCATGCCACCAGCTCCATCACCTAGTACACCATCGACACACAAGAAAAAGAAGGTTATAAAAGCATATATTGTTGCTTTGATTGCAGCAGCTGCAGTACTTGTGCCTTTGTTTGTTATTCTTGTTTTCTTGTGCTATTGGAAAAAGGCACTCCGCGGACATAAGTCATCGAACAAACAAGGTAAGAAGATTCTGGTTATCGCGGTTTCTAAAACGACAAGAACGTCAATTTCTAGGACAACTATCCAGTCTGACCAGAATTGTCCAATTATGAAAATATGGTACAATGTCATTTTCGTTAGTCTAAAATTCAGTGTAACATTTTTCCTTGTGCCAAAACATGTAGATATTATCAGTGTGTGTACAAGGCTTAGGCTTGTTTCAATCCAGATTTCAGAGCTGACCTAGTTTGTTGCATATGCAACCTAGTGATTAACAAATATACACGTGGGACTATAAACTTTAAATATCTTATAGGAAAAAGTGACGCGAGGATAGGAGTGAATTTGACATATTCAAATAATTACTATGATTATTAACTTCTCCGGCCCTGGTTTTGCAGGAATGGCTGCAGGAAATAGAATGATGTGGTCAAGTAGTGCAGATGATCTAGAGAAAGTCATAGAACTACAATTTTTCGACAAGGAAAGGCCAGTTTTCAACTTGGATGATTTGCTAAGGGCGTCCGCAGAGGTGTTGGGGAAGGGACAGCTAGGCACTACATACAAAGCACTGTTGGATAACGGTCCTGCTATAGCTGTCAAGCGTCTAAAAGGAATGAATTCCTTGAGCAAAAAGGATTTTGTTCAGCAAATGAAGTTGCTTGGTCAGATAAGGCATGAAAACATTGTTCATATTGTTTCTTTTTACTACTCAAAGGAGGAGAAATTAGTAGTTTGTGAGTTTGTTCCTGATGGAAGCCTGTTCCAGCTTTTACATGGTTAGTATCACTCTCCTAGATTCTTCCTTATTACGTGCTAGTTCTATTTGATTATCAAATTATGATAAAATGGTAAATCTTAGTTTGACATAATCAACAAATAAAGTTGCTCGAGTATATATGATGAGAGCCTGTACATGATTCTCAAAAAAGCATATATATGATCAAAATATCACAATNCTGGACCAAATGAGTTCTGCTACCAATTTTTGTTGACGCATGTGTCCACCAGAATGCTGAATTTTGCTTGTCCAAATAAGTTCTGCTATCATTTTAGTTGACTACCAAAACAACCTTAAGTTATTATAAGAAAATAGACCAAACTATTATATGTATAACAAACCATTTTATTTTCAACAGAGAACAGAGGAGTTGGAAGAATACCATTGAACTGGAGGACACGATTTTTAATAATCAAAGACATGGCAAAAGGTCTGAATTTCCTACACCATTCTTTACCATCTCAAAAGGTCCCTCATGGAAACCTTAAATCTTCCAATATACTAATTACACAACAATCCANGTGGACTGGTGTACCATGTCACAAAGATCAGACCAAATGGAATGGAATAGCCTGTGAAAAGTGGCATGTAACTCACCTAGTACTGGAAAATATTCAACTCACAGGTTCTCTGCCACCTGCATTTCTACAAAACTTGACATTCTTGACCAAACTCAGCTTCAGAAACAATTCAGTATTTGGACAGCTTCCTAATCTCACTAACTTGATCAACTTGGAGCACGNTATTAAAAAGCTCACACACAAAGCAGATATCTATTGCTTTGGCATTATACTTTTGGAGATTATAACCGGCAAAATACCTGGCGAAATTACATCAGGCTTCCAGGGACAAGATGGCAGTAGTATTAATAACCTGTCTGATTGGGTCANATTCCTCCTTTTGATCAAGAAAGTTTGGTTGAATTTAATGTTTCACATAATCACCTTTCGGGCTTGATTCCAGAAACCCGAGTTCTTGAAAATTTTGGAGATAGCTCTTATGATCATAACTCTGGTTTATGTGGAAGAATTGTGGGAAAACTCTGTCCTGTCATGCCACCAGCTCCATCACCTAGTACACCATCGACACACAAGAAAAAGAAGGTTATAAAAGCATATATTGTTGCTTTGATTGCAGCAGCTGCAGTACTTGTGCCTTTGTTTGTTATTCTTGTTTTCTTGTGCTATTGGAAAAAGGCACTCCGCGGACATAAGTCATCGAACAAACAAGGTAAGAAGATTCTGGTTATCGCGGTTTCTAAAACGACAAGAANGTCCGGAAACTCGACCAAGTATAAGTCAAGTATTAGAAAAGATCGAAGAGATTGAGCAAATGAGCTGTGATCAACAACAGGAACAGATAGAGACATGAGNCTGGTTATCGCGGTTTCTAAAACGACAAGAACGTCAATTTCTAGGACAACTATCCAGTCTGACCAGAATTGTCCAATTATGAAAATATGGTACAATGTCATTTTCGTTAGTCTAAAATTCAGTGTAACATTTTTCCTTGTGCCAAAACATGTAGATATTATCAGTGTGTGTACAAGGCTTAGGCTTGTTTCAATCCAGATTTCAGAGCTGACCTAGTTTGTTGCATATGCAACCTAGTGATTAACAAATATACACGTGGGACTATAAACTTTAAATATCTTATAGGAAAAAGTGACGCGAGGATAGGAGTGAATTTGACATATTCAAATAATTACTATGATTATTAACTTCTCCGGCCCTGGTTTTGCAGGAATGGCTGCAGGAAATAGAATGATGTGGTCAAGTAGTGCAGATGATCTAGAGAAAGTCATAGAACTACAATTTTTCGACAAGGAAAGGCCAGTTTTCAACTTGGATGATTTGCTAAGGGCGTCCGCAGAGGTGTTGGGGAAGGGACAGCTAGGCACTACATACAAAGCACTGTTGGATAACGGTCCTGCTATAGCTGTCAAGCGTCTAAAAGGAATGAATTCCTTGAGCAAAAAGGATTTTGTTCAGCAAATGAAGTTGCTTGGTCAGATAAGGCATGAAAACATTGTTCATATTGTTTCTTTTTACTACTCAAAGGAGGAGAAATTAGTAGTTTGTGAGTTTGTTCCTGATGGAAGCCTGTTCCAGCTTTTACATGGTTAGTATCACTCTCCTAGATTCTTCCTTATTACGTGCTAGTTCTATTTGATTATCAAATTATGATAAAATGGTAAATCTTAGTTTGACATAATCAACAAATAAAGTTGCTCGAGTATATATGATGAGAGCCTGTACATGATTCTCAAAAAAGCATATATATGATCAAAATATCACAAT
>QRFB01010642.1:0-29036 GCA_008931105.1 Oenanthe javanica
AATTCAACTTCATTTGCACGAAGTACTTGATAACATGGAGCATCTGCAATTGCCTCTTGAATTTGTTTCTCGGCAGATGGTACAAGAACAGAATTCCACCTCATGCTCATGGCACGTCGATCATTGAACCATGATGTCAACTGATGGCGGATGTGCTCCATCATTTGTACAATAGGAAGCTCATGACCTTCGAGAGCCCAATTATATAACAACTCAGTGACCCCAAGAGTGAAGTGCCCATAGCGCACCCCTTCAAAATATGCTACTGCCCACAATTGTGGTGGAAATTGTTGAAACCATGGTATGACATCTTGCAGAATATCCACCATCTCAGATATCTTGCTTTCGAATTCAATTGGTGCGAGTGAATACACGGCATTCCAAAAAATATTCACAAGCTTCGGATTTTTAAATGTATCACGGAAATTCTCACTAACATACCGTAGACAAAAGCCATGGCATGCACTTGGAAAATGAGTCTCTACTGCCTCCACCATCCCTCTTTGTCTTTCCGATAATATGGTTAACCTAGGCATGCTGTCTGTATTTACACCAAGAAGCTTTCGCAATTCTGACATGAACCACATCCAATTTTCATCACTCTCAACATCCACAATAGCAATTGCTAAGGGAAATAACGCATCATCAGCATCAATGGCAGCGGCGCAAAGCAACGCACCCAAATACTTTCCTTTCAGATGTGCTCTATCAATTTCCAAAAGTGGTCTACAAGCATTTAAGAATCCATATATTGATGCTTGGTAAGAAATAAAAAGGCGCTGGAAGCAGTTATCTCCGGTAGTATATACTGCTGCTATGCTCCCAGGATTTGTCTTTCGTAACTGCTCACAATAGCCAGCAAGAAGTCCATACCCTTCTTCAAACGTCCCGTGAAGTGCAGCCATACTACGCTCCTTCCCACGCCAAGCTTGCATGTATGACACAGCAACCCCATGCTGATCTTGTATATCTTGAAGAATCTCCTTCGGTTTATACTGCGGATTATTCCTAATTCTCTCTTCCACAGACCTAGCAACCCAACCTACAGACGCCTGCTGATGGTGAAGATTTTGAACTCCCTCACACGTATGTTCACCAATAAGGGTTCTAATCGAAAATGTCGGAACACCCGGACACTTTGCCACATGGACACGCCAAGGACAACCTTCTTTAGAACATTTAGCAATAAAGCGACTACGATCAGACTTCACAATCCTAAGATCAAAATGCAAAGCTATAGCAATATCTTTTAAAGTTCTTCTACAAGTTTCAACATCCGGAAATTCTCGACCAATAACCAAAGTATTGTCTGCCAAAGTAAGAGAAGTCTCTGGTACTACTAAAGATAAACACTCTTCAGCCATAAAATATATAACCACCCCCGCAACCTTAATTAATCAGCACATTCATCAGATCATAATAATCACCTAAAAATAGCAATTATTATAAGAATATATTACATACATTATACAACAACAAAAAATGTAGATAAAAACACAACCCAAGATTAAAAACTTTAACTACTTTACATCACCAAATAAGTAACCCCGAGTTGGGTTTTTACAGAATCAAACACTTCCACATTTTCAAGAAACACCACACACACACATACACACACATACACACAAATACACACACACATATGTATATATAGGGTTACCTCCTGATATGAGAGTTTCTCAAAGCTGGGAGCAGGGTTGTATTGAGAGAATCCCAGTAATCAATCTTTAAAATTCAATCAAAATTGATGATTTTTTTAAACCCTAATTAAAAAATCTTCCCCAAATCTAAAACTGTAAGCAAAAAATGTCTCTCACATCCGACCAAAACTAACTACTCATTTTCGTCTACACAAATAATTATAACTTTCTCCACAAATTGTTAATATGCTTTTTAAGAAAAAAAATACATACATTGCATATTCATAAATAATAAAATATTATATTTAAATTTTTTTAAAAGATAGTGCATGTTTATATTGTTTGTATAAAAAAAGGTATTTTTTTTATCTGTATTCAATTTTGATGTAAAAAATATTTAATATAAAAAATATTGATTTTACTTTATAAAAAGTTGCATAATTAAATAATTTAAATAATATTTTTCATTTTCATTTTTTTATATTAATTAAAAATGTATATTAAAAAACAAGGAATAATAACTTTCAACATTATTAAATTAAAGATTTTAGTGATCATACACGTTTTATTTTTTATTTATTGTTAAACATAAATAAGTCTCAAAATATTAGTTATTATATTATGGTTACAGTTTTTAATTAAATCGATTGTGACACTATCTACTTGCGAATGAGAGTATTTAACTTCTAGTTTTGTCAAGTCATTTTATTTACAAGTTTATTATAGTTTCATTTTCCTAAAGAATTAATTGAGCCAAAAAAAAGTTGAACCGGTGTTTTGCAAGTCTGGAAATTAAGTAGTTAGCTTTCTAACAAAGCCTTTAAAATTTGATGCATTTGTTAGGTATGAGTTGGGCAGAAACTATACAGAAGGGTGAATGTATAGTTTAAATCTTTTTATTTGGTCTTTGATTCTTGTTTGTTTTGAACTGATAACATATATTGTAGTTTTACTAACTTTAACAGTGTTTACTTAAGAGATGCATAATTTAAATAAACACTTAAAGTTAACTTTCAATCTAATTGTATATTAGAATGAACTGCTACAATATGAGATTCTATGTATGAATCTCAACTTCTTGTTCGATTCTATGTATGAATCTCAACTTCTTGTTCTTGAAAGAAAACAAGGAAAAATGAATACAATTTTTCACACCTTTTCTAGTGAAGTTGTGTTCTATGCTATATAGACAACATGTCTCATTTGCACATGTTCTCACTAGACAGTTATGCTAAAACTAGAAACACACAAGAAATACTTTACATTTGACTGCTATATATTTCTAGCTAACATAATTTTTTGACAGTCTTTTCCAGTCTGTTTTTTTTCGTCTGTCTTTGTTTTCTTTTCTTTTCAAGTTTCATTGTAAACTTGTCATTATCTTCACAGGTTTGACTTACCTAATCACGACAATACTTTAAATTACTTGTCTTATTCTTCTGTAAATCTCCTTGAAAATAGATGTTTGAAACATTCAGATTCTCAGCTTCATTGCACTTCGAGAAGTCATGCTGTAGACTACTCGATCGAGTACTTGTGAGACTTCTCGATTGGTCTTTGACTTGATACATCTCGAATGTCTAGACTTCTCGATTGCATACTTCTTTTGATGACTTCTTGATCAGGCTAGACTTTTCGATTGACTTGATTTCACAGACTTCTCGATTGCTTCCTTAGCTAACTTCTCGATTTGTTTAACTAGACTTCTCGTTTGAGCATTTCTTTACACTTCTCGAATGACTCCGTATTCTTGACTTCTCAATTGAGTAGACTTCTCCATTGAGTCATTTGAGACTTTTCTACCAGTTTGCACTTTTGACTTCTCTATCAATGTGACTTCCCTATTGATCATTTGCCTTAGAAATAATTTCTTCTATAAACTCTTTATTTGATGTGACCATCATTCTCTTGATGCATGATTCATATAATCTTCTACCAGTACAATTATTCTTGATATCACTTATTTATATTTGAAGATATAGTAGAAACATGCTTCTAACTACAAGTACATAATTAAAGAAATTAAGTTACTATTTAATACAAGAAGTACTAGAGTGTTACAATATGACAAGTAAATACAATATAGTAGGCTTGATTTGGTCCAACAATTTCCCCTAATTTGGGAAAAGACAATTTCACAAATTAATACAAGATATCAAGCCTACCTTTATTGTTGTTGTGTTGCATGAATTGATCATATCTTGCTTTCTTTTATTTTTCCTCCCTGGAGTTGATCTCTTCAATAGCCTGGAGAATTTCTTGTCTGACCATTACTTCTTCAATTAGAATTGTATCTTTCAGCATGTCATCATCAATTTTGAGAGTTTACAGGGGATAATCATTGTCAAACTTGAGTCTGATTTTGGTTGTTACTCCATTCCTCAGTTTGAACTCAAATCTATCAGGATCTTTGAATACTCTGCATTTTCCCTGTCTCCTCAACTCTTCAGACAATCTCTCTATCTCTTCATCTTCTTTTTCACCATCTCTTACACGTACTTGACTTTGTCAATTTTCTTTTGATACTTCCTGGCCAAGCACTCATCCACTTCAACCATTTTTAATTTATCTACCATGCATTTCTTGTCAAAAAGACTGATAAGTCTTTTGATATCATAAGTGATTGAAGTTGAGTTGTCATGGTAGAAAGGGCTTTTTTCTCCATCAACAGTGGTCACAAACATTCTTTTGTCCCTTATCACAACCTTTTGAATTTTGTCTCCCTTCCATTGTTTGATCTTTACTTTATCAACTTCAACAACCTTTTGGATAGGCTTAATCGGTAGACCTTTGTTAGGAACAATGAGCTGTTGTCTCCATTTAGGACATCTAACTAGCAATAAACTAGTAGATTTCTTGAATTTTGTTCTTGTGGCAGTGTTTACCTTGACCTGTTGACATGACTTCAAATTCTTGAGTTGACTTTCTTTTATTTCCTTCCTTATCACTCCATTGGCAGTCACCTTAACAAGATGTTTTTCTGGTGACTTGGATTTTGGGATTATAGCAGTTTCAGAAATTGTTGGAGTCATATTAGTGTCTTGAATTTAGGTAGGTACACTAGTATGAGTACCAGCAACTTGCTGCTTGGATGGCTTCTTCCTTTCTTATTTCTTCTCCTTATTTGACTCATTTCTCTTTTTCTTCTCATCTCCATCTTTCTTTTCCTTATCCTCCTTCCTTCCACCCTTATCACTCCTAGGTACAGGTTTGTTGTCTTTCTTTCCCTGACCTATGTCTTCATCATCCTTCTTCTTCTTCTTCTTCAATTCTTCATTAGCAAAATTTCACACTTGATCATTTATGAATTTCTTCAATTTTTCCAAAATCACTTTGTCTTCTTCATGTTTACCAGGCTTGTTTTCAAGTAGATCAATTAGACTCATGACTTGGTTTTTGTTTCCTTGATTCAAGTGTTTAGAGAGTATGAAGTATGCCAACTTGTTTGCTTTGGACATATACAACACCCCATCTGGATTGCAGTAGGCCTCAGGAAGTGAGATAGGCAAGAGAGGGCCTATGACTGATTTCTTTAATTCCTCATCTTCCTAGGTCACTGTTTCAACTGCCTTGTGCATGCACTCCAATTTAGTATATGAGAGTTGATGGAATGTCCCAATAGATAGCTTGAAGTAGCTAGACTCCATCTACACTACTGGTAATTTGCATAGTTTGTCATTCCTCTCATATTTCACTCCCCTTACAGCTACAATGGCATTCTCCAAAATCTTCTTGTAGTCCCAGTGATGACCCTTGACAAGTGCTTTGAGGTTCTTCAACTCAAGTAAGAATTCTTTATCTGCACAGGGCTTCAACACCTCTTTTCTGAGAATTTCCATTACTTCCTTTTGCCTTTCTACCTCAATCTCCTCCCTTCTTTCCTTCTCCCACTTAGGGTTGATATCTTATTGTTGTTGTAGAAAGGAAGAGTGAGTTGGCCTAATTTGAAAAGAGACTTATACTTTAGGTGCTTAGCTTGAAGCAAGCATAGTGGAAAGAAGAGCCTGAATGTTGGCTAGTTGGTTTGAGACTTGTTGAAGAGTGTAGCCTTGGGCAGACATTGAGGAATTGACTTCCTTTTGGAGTGAGCTCACACTAGCAACAACTTCATTCACAGTAGTGGAGATTGTTTATTGATCTGCAGTCAGTTGCTCAACTTTCTCAATTAATTTTTCAACTGTAGAGGCTTGAGTCTGCTCATCCTTTGCTTTGGACTAATAATATAGATCCATCTGAAAATGAGTCATTTCATACAACTTGACATCCATTGGCAGCATATCAGCATGCATGTTCTTGTAGGGTACTTCCACCATGTTATTTGTCCTTTATTGATTCTGTTGAAGATTGGCATTACTTTCAACCATATCCTTGAAGTCCTTTTCCATCTTCTCCATCTTATAATTCATCTCCTTTATTTGTAGCCTTGCCAAGGATGACTCAGATCTAGGAGCATGTATACCACCAAGCATGAACTTTTCATCAATTGAGTTGATTCTGCTCTCCATCTTGCTTATGTGATCTAGGTAGTGATTGGCTTGCAGTTATACCTTAACAGTATCATGAATATCATCATAGATTGCCGAGGGAGTGAAGGTCCTTTCATATGATCCAAGAGAAGTCAAATATTTCTCTTTCATCCACTGCAGCATCTCCTCCATACATAGTTTGCCTTTTGTCCAAGTAAGCATCCACATTGGCCTCTCATTCTTTAGCCATTTACTCATTTTTATCCTTATTCTCCTCCAGATCCTTTGCATATTCCAACATAATAGCAGCATAATCTTTATTTAGAAGGTGTGCAGTCATGAGTTATTGAGCAATTTGATAGAAGCAATCCATCTAATCTCCATAAAGCTCTTTTAATTCTTCCTTAGAAAGTAACCCATCAGTAGATGGTCCTGAAAAACTGCCATATTGCACAGACTTCAGCCATTGTGCATGAAGTGAGAGCTTGGGCCACTTGTTACAATGGTCCCCTCAGTATCAATTTCCTCATCTAATTTCTCAGATGATTCCAATGATCTTGGATGGATAGGTGATTTCTCCCTAGGAGATAGCCTTTGAATGATTGAGGATTGTCTAGGGGATGCCATTTGCATGGAGTGAAGGTCCCCCAAATTACCCAATGTTTGTGAAGACATAGTTTCCAATGGCTCATTAATGAGACCAATGAGTGGTGTTACTCTAACCCCACAGAGTCTGAAGTAAAAACTTCTGGAACCTCTGTGGTTTTAATGGTCTCATCAGGATATACCCTAGCATGTATTCCCTCACCATCTTGATGTATGTCATGGGTGGTGAGCAAGGTGTCATGCACCAAGTCACTTGAAATTGGCTCACCAAGAGGATTAGGTTTCTGGTGATCAACAACCTTTTGTATTTGGCTAGACACAATTGGTTGAGAAGAAATTTGAGAAGAGAAAGAGATGTTTTGAGAAGAAATGAGTGTTGGAAACTCCTCTTGAGAAAATGGGGAAGTTTCAATAGACATTCCTATGTGCTCATGTGTCTCCTTTTCAACTACACTTCTATCATCAACATGAGTGAATTCCTGCGATGGTGCAGACTCTTTACAAAGTGGAGTGGACTGACTCCCAATTTCAATAGATGCACTTTGTTGAGAAAGTGCACCTAGTAGCAGGTGTTGTCCTTTTATAACCTCTACACCCTATTGGGAGGATGTAGAGTGGTCTAGTGTGGCCTCCTTACTTTTCTTTCTCCTCTTGAGAGGTTCCATATGTGAATCATCTAGTTGGGATTCTTCAATACTTTCTACAACTACTTCTAACTTTTTCTTTGGAGCAGATTTCTTCCTTTTCTTCTTTTCAACCACACCCTGTTGAGATGATGTGGAGGTTGGCTCACTAACAACTAGGGGATTTGAAATAATGGGCTCAGATGGGTTAAGAGTTCATGGGTTAGGTGCATTAGGTACTTCTGCAGCCATGGAACCCTCTACTAGAAGCAAGTAACCATATATAGGCTACACTAGTGGATACCCTTCAAATACACTCCTTACATGAGGTGTGATTTGAAGAGGTAAATTCACTATGCTTCTCATATCCAATGTAGCAAAAATGATTTTTGACATGGATTTAGAGTAGCCAATTCTGTTTTTGTTCATCCTAGGTAGTTCAATCAAACTGACATTTTTATAATTGAGAATTGATTGAATAAAATGAAGGAAGAAAATCTCATTACCTCTTTTGGGAATCCTGGTTATGAGTTCCCCAAGAATGAGCCTGCCTACATTGAACTTCTGGTTGTAAGCCAATGAGTAGGTCGGCTTCAAGGCAACTAAGCTTATTTGATCAAATCATGTCTTCCTATAAGTGAAGACTCTCAGTAGAGTGTCAAAGAGGAATGACCACTCCTTTCGAACAAACTTCTTGTTGAGCTTCCCCAGCTTGATCTCATCAGATTACCTGATAAACTCCATGAAGTCCCATAGCTCAGCTTCTATTGGCACCCTGTCATGGTTCTCTGTTAGGAGAAACAAACTTGCATTCACATCATTTTCATCAAATGTGATGTTCTCCTTTTGAATTTTATATGTTACTAGAATCTTGGAGCTCCCATTCTCCAGTGCAACCTCCTCCCAATTGGCGGTATTCCAGAACTGCTCCAGTATGTCCAAGTATAACGGTGGGTTGGTCAATAGTGCCTCCTTCAAGTATGAATCGATGAGAAATTTGGTGAAGCACTTGTACTGAGGCTTGGCATCTACATCTCTGACAATAGCTAGAAAGTTGGTTTCTGGAATGACATACCCCTCAGCTACATGGTTGGAACTAGAAGATGCCATTTGAGTAGTGTGTAGAAAAAGAGAAGTGAAGAAACGAAGATTTTAAAGAAAAGAAGTGAGAGAGTTTGAATGTAACTGTTGAGAGCAAAGGGTTCTTTGAGTTTGCGATTAAGTGTAGAAATGAAATTTTTGGCCTACTTTGCTATTTATATGACTTAGACAACTCGACTAGAATTGTAATCGATTTTAAATGATCGAGAACTCAGAAAATGAATAGAGTTACTTTAGTCGAGAACTGTCAGAATTTGATCGAGAACTCATGTTTGTATGTATATTCGAGAAGTGTAACAATCGAGAACTCAATATTATGTATTTGAAAAATAAACCATTCGAGAACTAAATTTGAAATTGACCGAGAACTCTAGTGATCGAGAACTCACTAAAGAATGATTCGAGAACTCTATTTGAGACTAATCGAGAACTCAAGAATTGTACCTAGTTGAGAAGTCAGAAAAGAATGACAACTTAATCACAAACTCCAGTTTTGAAAGTTTACTCTATTTCTACTTGGAAAATAAAATAAAAAATTTATCAAACACACATTTTTCAGACTAAATTCAAATTAAATTAATTTGGGATTAAAAATATATTTGTTAAATATTCTTGTAAAATTAAATATCACACTTGTTATTTAAAGATGCACAAGTATAATAATTCTTTTCAGGTTTACTTTGAACATGAAAATAGTTCCAAACTACAATTTTTATTTTTCAAAAATAATGTACAACAATATGACTGATATATTTATAAATATACATCAATTACTTCACTTAAATAAGTCATCGAAAATTCATGTCTGTGAAGTAATTGTTTTAATAGTTGGTGAGATATATTTATGTAGCCACTAGCCAGAAGAATTTAGCATCTCAATCTCTCTAACCAACCTATTAAAGGTGGCTTCATCTAGTGGTCTAGTAAATATATCAGCCAACTATTTTTGTGTAGGAACATAGAATAATTCAATCATACCATTTTCTGCATGTTCCCTTATGAAATGGTACATTACATCAATGTGCTTTATCTTTGAATGATTCACTTGATTTGCAAGAATGGATATAGCACTAGTGTTGTCACACATGATAGAAATTCTCTCCAAAACTAATTTTTATCCAAAGCACTTGAGCACATCAACTTCTGGCAGCTATATATTCAGCCTCAGCTGTGGAAGTTAAAACTGATTGTTACTTCTTGCTATACCATGACACCAATCTCTGTCCAAGGAATTGACAACTTCCAGAGGTGCTCTTTCTATCAACTCTGCACCCAGCAAAATCAGCATCAGAATATCCAACTAGGTTGAATCCTATTTCTTTTGGGTACCATAATCCCATATGAGATGAGATTCCTTTAGATTGGTCTGAAACCTTGCACACAAACATGTAGAAAATATAATGTCTAGCATACTAGCTATTAAATATAGTAGAGATCCAATCATTCCTCTATAGATCTTCATGTCTACACTCTTTCCCTTATTATTTTCATCAAGTTTGATAGCTGTAGACATTAGAGTTTTTGCAGGTGAACAATCTTGCATGTAAAACCTTTTGAGCAAGTCATTAATGTACTTGGTTTGACTTATGAAGATGCCATATATTCTTTGACTTATTTAAAGGCCTAGAAAGTAATTGAGCTCTCCCATCATGCTCATTTCATATTCACTTTGCATGAGCTTTGAGAATCTTTGACACAATTTTTTATTTATAGAGCCAAAAATGATATCATCCATATAAATTTGAACTATGATGATATCTTCACTATGCTTCTTGTAAAAAAGAGTTTTGTCAATTGTTCCTCTAGTACATTTATTTTCCAGTAGAAATTTTGATAGTGTGTCATACCATGCTCTTGGAGTTTGTTTGAGTCCATATAATGCCTTGAGAAGTCTGTAGACAATTGTTACCCAGTAATTAGACTATTATAGAAGGGAGGTTGAATATAATATTCTCAAACAATCGAAACTAGAACACAAATATTTAAAGAAACACTGTTTGTATTAACTTTGACAAATTTAATACAAAACTCTCTCAAGAAAATCAATGTTATTAAGAGCTTCTAGGTTATGAGAATAATATGTATTGAACGATACATTAATGTAAACCTAAACTGTGTTTATATAGTACACATCTACATATCTAAATAATGCAAAGATAATGCCTAATTAATACAGAGATATGATTCACATCATTATCTTCGGAATAGATAGCTTCAAGAAGGCAATTGTCTTTCATACAAACACTTCCTTTTTTGTCTTCAATCAGGTCCTGATTTATCGAATTACCATTTAAACATACTCTGATCAACTTAGACTATGTCGATTGAGTAGACTCTGACTCTGTTGACTGTAGCGACATCATCTAGACTTTGATCAACTTCTGTAAACTCTAATTGATAGACTCTATTGGATAGACTCTGACATCATTATTTCTTCATATCTAATAATCTCCCCTAATTTATGCTTTATACAATAAAACATAAATTTCAACGAAGATGTCAGAAACCTCATATATAAATGCATCAGTGTTTATTTTTCCTTGTCCCACACTCTTTTATAGGAAAAGTCTCCAGTCAGGAAATCATCAAGTAGTTTCTTTTCCGCTATCTTCAACAATCCTATCAATTTCTCCTTCAGCTCCTTCATTTGATCACTTGAGTCATCAATTTGAAAAATTGCAGCTCTAAAGTTATAGATTGATGTTCTCTGCATTCTTTCATCTAAAGGAATACTGCAGATTCTTTGTCCATCAGGATTAAGCATCAAGTTGGAGTATCCAACACCATTTTTTTAGCATCTCCCTTGCTCATCTCCTTCTCAGTATCATCCTCCATCATGTACCTTGGTCTGTATTCTTCAGAGTTTAACTTCATCAGCTTTTCATTTTTTTAGCCCCTGATATTACCCCTTCTAGATGTTTCAGCCACTTTGCAGTGGTGTCATCCTCTCCATTTAGCAAATAAAGAACATATTCCAATTCTTTTGATGACTTGTGAATTAAATCTTCTTCAGACAGCTTTAACACTCTTCTATTCTCTAGAAAGTATAACAGTTTCTCTTTAGGTACAACGCCATCAAACCTATCTTTTACCAAGAGAACATCAATGAGTTTGTCTAAATGGACTTGAGTCAATTGTTCTTCAGGTTTGTCCTTCAAAGAATAAGGATCTCTAAATGCATTAGCTTCACCTCTATAAACCTTGGCTTTTGAGTTACCAATTCCTCCCTTATCCTTTCAAAGTCTAGCATTGAGAGTTAGAGACTCAGTTTTTGTCCATAAAAGATTAGGATTCTTCTTTCTGACCAAAGCTTGTTGTTCTTCCTCCTCATCTTCAAAGCTAGTTCCTCCTGGAAGGAATGTGGTTCCTTGCATGATAAGTGGAGCCTTTGGTTTTGATGAAGCTTTTTTTAGACTTTTAGAGATGACTGAGATGGTTGACTACGTACAATATTTGCACTTGCACCTCTGGTTGACCTTGTCACATGTGTAGATGTTTGTTGAGGTATAGCAGGTTTAGATGTTGCAACTTTCTTCTTGATCAGAGTTTTCCTTTGAATATAAGTTTTCTTTTTATTTAACTAGACTTGAGCATTGTCAGTACCAGTATTCATTTTCTTTACTTCCTGTTCAGCAGCAACCGGATCTATGCTAGGATATTCTGTTTCAAACATATTCTTCACCAGTTCTGCATTCTTCTTTAATTTCTCTTCAACTTTCTCTAGATTCTCTTCTTCTTGAAGTTTTCTTGCTAAATCTGCATCCTTCCTGATTTGTTCTAATTGAGCTACAACATATGTTTCACTCAGAGATTGTTGTTTGCCTTTGTCTTATCTAGACCCTGAAGGAATCAGAGTTTGTGAAGGAATCAGAGTTGGTGTCCTCAAAATTTTCTCCCTTATGACTCCCATGAATTGTGTCATTCTTTCCACTTTCATCACCATCAAATTTATCAAGAGATTTAAGAGGAAAATCATCTTTGCATGTATCTTTTGAAGCTTTCTCCCCCTTTCTGACATCATAAGGGATAGAGAGATGATTCATAATCAGAGTCAAGGGGTTCTGAATAGAAGAGACAACAGTACTTAGAGTCTCCACTTTGGATTCCAAAGCTGTATGTTGTTTGAAGAGAGTAGATAATTTCTTGTCAAAGCCATGGTTGGTAAGTTGGACATCAGTCTGAATTGAAGCACCCTGTTTGATAACATCTTCATGCAAAGAATTCATTTAACTGTGAAGAGCCTTAGTGAACACAGTTGTGGCCTTAAATAGGGTCTTCATTTCATCATAAGAGAGGTCAGAGTTTGCCTTTTGAACAAGGTCATGAGCCCGAGACCAATTGACCTTTTCATGAGAAAATTTCCAGGATGTCTCCTAGAGTTGCTGTGTGACAAGATCTTCAGAGGTTGGTGCTCTCTGTGTGGTGTGTCTGACAACACCTTCTATATCAAGAGCAGGTTCTATCTTATCCTTGAGCTGAGCAATAATGCAACAATCTAGATACTCCATTTTTAATTTATCGAGAGCATCATGAGCATTGTATGACCATCTTTTAGAGTTGTACCTTTCTTGATAGGAGATGGAAAGATCAGTAGGCTCCTCATCAACAAAAATGGTAGAAAGATCATTATCAGAGTCAACATGACTAGGACCAGGTGCATCAGAGATTGGTACTTGAGGGACAGGTTGATTAGCAGAGCCAATTTCTGGTGTACTCTGAGCACCTGTACAAGGAATATAACAACCTAAGACACTCTTTTCTTTCAAAGTAATCTCATTACTTCTCACATCACACATCACATGACTTTCAATAGTCAGAGTTTGCTCACTAGAAGTAACTAACTTCCTTCTCATATCTAACTCTTCTTTTGCCAGAATCAGTGTCTGTCTCTCTATATCATTTATGTTTTTCTCACATTTTACCTCAAGCTCACAAAAAAGGATCAAATCACAGTGTCCTACAGAAATAAGAGGTGGCTGAGAAGAGTTGTCTGTGGTCACATGAATAAAGGGTACCTTTCTAGGACTATTTATGGTCATTTTAGCAGGAAAAAAGGCCTGTATAAAATATGAACTTAAGCTATGTTAGGTCCTAAATCATCATAGAAGGGGGTTGATATGATGTTGGTAGATTTTCGTTTAATTGCAGATTAAGTGTTTGTGTTCTTGAGATATAAAAATGGTAGAATTGAAAAACAAAGATTTGGGGAAATAAATATATATTATTAAATCCCTGAGGTGCTAAACTTCTAATCAAATGATTAACTTTTATGGGTTCAATCAATATTACAATAAGAATACAATTGAGTGTGTTTAATGTATGGATTTAATGGAGCTTCCCGTCTGTATGTCTTGAATGTTAAAGATGAATGAATTACTGTCTGTATTGATTTCACCCGTATATATTCTATAGACTTTTGGAAATCCAATTAATTGATTTTCTAACAATTGATTTCCTTTGTTGCACTTCAAGAGTGATTGCAGTGTATATGCGCCACAAGATATATTTGTTGCGCTATGCTTTGCTGTGCCAATGGAGTTTGTTACGCCTACACTCTTGTTGCAATGAGTAGACACCACATAGTACTTAGAAACCTTCAATAGAAGTTTCCTTGCGCCTATATGTCTTTTTGTTGTGCCTGTACTCTATCTACCCTGTGTAGGCGCCACCAAATGCTTAAGATAAACCTTCCAAGTATTTCCTTGCGCTTAGAGGTTGTTTGTTGCGCCTGTACACCCAATTCCTTGTGCAAGCACCACTAACATCTTCCCTTGAACTTTTGTTGTGCCTTGTACTTGGTTTGTTGCGCCTACACTCTAGTTACAGTGTGTAGGCGCCACTAAATCTTGCCTTAGAAGATTGTTGCGCCTTTAACTCCACTTAAACAATATCTTGAATTCTTGAAGTATTTAACACTTGATTTTCACTCTTTTGGCTTGATCAACTGAATTTCTTCTGATTAAAAAAGACAATTCTTTTCTTGTTGTGCTGACGCTTAGTGCACTGGTCTGGTTCACAAACGACTAAGACTGAATTAAATTCCCTTGACTTCTGTTATGTTTCAGCTGATTAACCTTGGACTTTTGCATTGCTTCTAATCACTGAAACCCTTTGACAATTATACTCAAATCATTACACTGTCTTTATTATGAAATCTTCTGAACTCTTATTTGTTGTCGAGGCCTGAACATATTAATGAACTTCTCTCGCTGACGTTCAGTAATCTTTCATCTTGAATGCTCTGCAATGATGTATGTAAGATTCCTGTTTACATGTCCTTCTGGATTCCTGTGCTACATATTAGTATTATTTGATTGTCTTTGTTTCTTAGTTGAGTTATCGTTATCACTATTATATAATACGTTACATTATGCTTTACAATCTCCCCCTATTTGGTTGTTAGAGTTCGACAAGCAAATCCTGTGAGAGGATAACTCAACTGATACTTACAAGAAAAAGTAAATTGCAGAAAGACAGGAAATAATATTAATTACATTTTGGATTAGAATTTACATTTCCAGATTTCTTCACAAGTACAACAGAAGTTTGTTCCTCTAGCCTGAACATAAATTTCTATGATCTTCTGCTTGCTTAAAATATATCTTGCTTCTTTTTAGATCTTGTCTCGGAGTAGTGTTTCCTCAGCTCTTCTTCCTTTTTTTCTAACATTGCTTTGACCAAATCCATAGCTTCAACTTCAAGAGTGTTGACAGGAGGTGGATCTTCTAATTTCTTCAAAACTTCTGTGAGAAATGAAGTTGAATTTGTCTATGAGATTGACTCGAAGGCCAGTGATTGTCTTTTTGAAAACATGAACATCGTTATTCTTTTTGGAAAGCCTTTTACTCTGTCAGTGTCATGCATAGACTCTTCTGCCAATTTCATCAGAATATCTTGAATCATCCTTAAAGCCTTCTTGTCTGATTTGAAAAAGGATCTTTTAACCCTAGAAAAGACTTTTCTGATTATGTCAGAATTGTTCCTTTTCAGTTTTGACAGTTCCTTTCTCTTCTCCACTCCATTTTTCTTAAACAAGAAGTACTTTGTTCCATTTAGTTCAGTTTGTATGCAAGGTTCAGAATCCTTAATGGTTTCAAGTTCTTCAGTGCCATCCTCTTTTCTCACATACACTGGATCCTGGTTGTATCTGGTTGTCTCCATAAGATATCTTCCTGATGTTTTTATAGCTCTGTTCAGCCTGAATGTATAGATTAACTCAGCAACCTTTAGATCTTCTTCGGTTCTGTTCTTCTTGCTTCTGAGTCTTCCTTCTACATACTGTACGAACATTACTTGGCTTGACTCCAGACATTCATCTGATAATGTTAGATTGTGAAGAGTTGTTGCTTTATAGTACTTGACCATCGGAGGCTTCTCAAATGCTTTGACACATATCTCAATAATCTTCTTTTCAGTTAGATCTCTTAGTATCTCATTCGACTTGTGTCCCCCAAAGATGACTTTCCTCTTCAGCACATACAACTCCACTATATTCATTTTCTCAAAGCTCTTTGTCGATAATATTCTTGATCCCAGTGTTGTTGAATTGATATACATCTTCCAACCGGATTTGAATGCACTGACTGACACGCTTGTTATTTCATCTGATAGCACAACATAGAACTCATGAACATCTTCAAAATTTTCTCTTATGGTTCTGTAAAGGTCAAGGACTTCTCTGTCTTTCTTCTGACTTAAAGTTAATTCCTTCTTCTCTAACAGACTCCTTGCTTCATCCCATTCAGGACTAACTTTAGCTTCAATGTCCTTAATTCTATTTCTTCTTTCATTGCGTGTTGAACTCTTCCCCACTTTCTTTTCATCAACTCTTGAGCTTGAACTATATCTTGAGTAACAACTTCATCTACACCAACTAGAAGACAGTCATTATCAAAAGCATACTTTTCAGCAAATTCCTCCTCGATATCTATACCTGCAGCCTTTGCTGTTTTCTCTATCTCATTCTCAGTAGGAATATCCATTGGCATGTAGGGTTCAAAGATTTCTCTTTCCTCTGATTGCCTAGCTCCAGGCCTATAAAAGATATCTGTCTCCCCTTGAGCTGTATATTCCATTATCATTTCAACTCCAACTTTTTCTTGCTCTCTTCTCTCCCACTCAGTTGGGTTATCCTCCCTTTCGACCTGAGTTATCTGAGCTGTTGAAGTTGATTGATGAGTAGTAGGATTTTTCTGAGCCATCATTTATTGGACTAAATCTTTAATTTCTTTCATTTCATTGCGTTGTTGCTCTTGCACTTCCAAGATTTTCCTTATAGAGTAATGAATTTATGTGACTTGGGCCTCCAGATTTAGAATCCTTTGGCTGTGTGTGCATTATGTGGGGTGTTTATTTGGTCAATGGGTGTCTCATTGTTCACTGTTACTATTTTTGCACGTCCCTCAACACTCACACTCGGCTGTTCAGGGTTAGGGAATTGAATATCACTCAGGTTAATTATTTCACTCATTTCATTTATAGCATCCTGATCTTCTGTACCTGCAAGAAAATCCCTATCCCTTCTATGGGTAGGTTGCCTCTCCGCTGGACCACTTTGATTGGGGAGAACTCCTTTTTCAGGAACTGGGGGGTTTAGACCTAGTATGGTCACCACTATAGATTCTATAATGATTGGTAGAGTTGAAGAATTTGTGATGTCAGCTGAAACGATTGAAAGCCTTACCTGCTCAGAGACACCCTGAACAGGTTCTACTACTGAAGCAGCAGATACTCTAAGTATAGAGTCCACATTCCTTCTATGAGTGTGTTGTCCCTCCGCCTGACCTGAAAAGGTAGGGATGACCTCCTTTGTAGGAGCTGGATTTGTAACTTCCAGGGGGTCACCACATCAGACAATGTAATGATTGACAATTGATAGCATGTGGTGCCCCGCAATACCTGTGAAGGCAATACCACTTGAAGTGGTGATGCTGCTGATGCAGTTACTCCATAAATAGAGACCTCTTCCCTTCTAAAGGAGAGTTTCCTTTCCACTTCACCCACTTGGGGAGGGAAAACATCCTCATTAAGATCTGGAGATGTTAAGTCCCGGGGTTGTAACCTGCAAAATCCAAGGAGAAGACATCAGTTTTGATGAAGATGATGTGAATAAAAGCTTGAAAGTGCCAATAGAGGATTTTGATGATGACCCTACTGAAAATGATGTTCTAGACTTCCTAGAGTTCATTAGGTATTCTGACACTGTGAAGAAAAGAACTGATTATAAGAAGTATAGGCTGGGTCAAATTAAAAAGAAGCACATGAGGAAGGAGTGGTCATTCTTATTTAACACCATACTTTAGAGTGTTCACCTGCAGAAAAATAGAGTTTGACCAGATAAGCTCAATTGCCTTAAAGTTGGCCTACTCATTGGCTTACAATCAAAAGTTAAATGTTGGAAAGCTAGTTCTTGGGGAGCTCGTAACCAGGATTCCCAAGAGAGGTAATGATATTTTCTTCCCTCACTTTATTAAATTAATTCTCAATTATGAAAATGCTACTTTAATTGAATTACCTGGGATGAATAAAAAATAGAATTGGCTACTCAAAATCCATGTCAAAAATCATGTTTGCCACATTGGATATGAGAAGCACATTGAATATACCTCTTCAAACCGCACGTCATATGAGGAGTGTATTTGAAGGGTATCCACTTATTCAGCCCAAATGCACCTAACCCAAGGACCTCTAACCCAACTGTAAAGCCCTCTTCAAAATCCATAGATGATAGTGAACCAACCTCCACATCCTCTCAACAGGGTGTGGTTGAACAGATGAAAAGGAAGAAACCAGCTGACAAGAAAAGAAATTTGAATATAATAGTAGAAAATGTAGAAGAAATAGATGAGTCACCTGTGGAACCTTTAAAGAGGAGAAAGTAAAATCAAAAGGCTAGAACAGACCACTCCACATCCTCCCAACAGGATGTAGAGGTACATAAGGGATTAAACTTACTTCTAGATGCACTTTCTCAACAAGGTGTATCTATTGAAACATTAGGAGTCCCTAAGGCTGCAGTAGAACCAAATGCACATAACTCAAGGATCTCTAACCTAACTGTAAACCCTTCTTCAAAATCCATAGATGATAGTGAACCAACCTCCACATCCTCTCAACAGGGTGTGGTTAAACAGATGAAAAGGAAGAAACCAGCCGGCAAGAAAAGAAATTTGGATGTAATAGTAGAAAATGTAGAAAAAATAGATGAGTCACCTGTGGAACCTTTAAAGAGGAGAAAGAAAAATCAAAAGGCCACAATAGACCACTCCACATCCTCCCAACAAGATGTAGAGGTACATAATGAATTAAACTTATTTTTAGGTGTACTTTCTCAACAAGGTGTATCTATTGAATTTGGGAGCCAGCCTACTCCACCCTGTACAGAGTCAGCACCATCACAGAAACACAATCTTGTTGATGCCAAGTGTGAAGTTGAAAAGGAGACACAAGAAAACATAAGACTCTCTATTGAAACTTCCCCATTTTCTCAAGGGGAGTTGCCAACACTCACAATTACTCACAATCTCGCTTCTATTCCCAATATTTCTTCACAACCAAATGTGTCTAGCCAAACACATGAGATTTTTAATCATCAAAATTCTTCTTTCCTTGGTGATCCCCATTCAATTGGCTTGGTGCATGACACCTTGTCCACCACTCAGGAACCACTTTTAGATGGTGAAGGAATGCATGTTGAGGCATATCCTGATGACACCATCAAAACCATAGAGGATCCAAGAGTTTTTACTTCAGACTCTATGGTGACTAAGGAATTTGTACCAACAATCTTTGATCTCATTAATGAGTCATTGGAGCACCAAGTGTCTTTAGAGACATTGATAAATCTAGGGGACCTCGACACCATGCAAATGGTATCCCTTGGACACTCCCTAGTCATTCAAAGACTGTCTCCTAGGGAGAGATCACCTATCCATCAAGCATCAAAGGATTCATCTGAGCAAATGGATGATGATTTTGATGCTGAGGGGACTACTGTAACAAGTGGCCTTAGCTCTAACTTCATATCACAATGGCTGAAACCTATGTAACATGACAAGGAATTAGGACCATCATCTCATGGTGGGTCACTTTCAGATACGCAATTAAAGGAAATTTATGGTGATCAATTGGATGGTTGGTACCACATAGCACATCAACTTCTCACTTCACATCTACCTAACAAGGATTATGCTGCAATCATGTTAGAATATGCCAAAGATCAGGAGGAATTTAAGGATAAAAATGTTGAAATGGATGAAGATGGAGAAGCTAATGTGGATTCCTGGTTAGATACCAAGAACACTGTGAACATGGAGGATATGTTATAGTGGATGAGACAGAAGTATTTAACATCTCTTGGATCTTGTGAGAAGACTTTCACTCCAACTGCCGTCTATGATGCCATACATGAAGCAGCCAAAGTCCAACATCAATCCAATCATTATCTTGCAATGGGCTTTCAATCAGAAATTGCAGAGTATAGAACTAAATGAAAGGGTTCTTGAAAGCTATTGAAGACAAATTAAATCATAGTAGTCTTTATGCTCATGCAACCTCTAGATCAGATTCTTCATTTTCAAGGCATATGGTTCAAGAAATGAATGATAAATTGGAGAAGATGGAGAAAGCTTTAAAGAAATGTTTGATGTACAAACAACAACTCAGCAAAAACAGGCCAAAATCAATAACATGGTTGAGGTTATGTACAAAAATAGGCATGCAGACAGACTGTCTGAAGATGTTCAAATTCATGACCTGGCTCCATTGCAAGTAGATCTCTTCTATAAATCTAAAGCCAATACAGAAAAGGATGAAGCTGTCACCTTATTTAAACTCAAAGAGAAAGTTGATACATTGACAGATGCTCAATCTACACTCTCAACCACAGTTTCAGAAGTGGTGGCTACTATTGATTCGCTCAAGAAAGAATTTGAAACCTCTAGCTCCACACAAGGCACTACACTTCAATAAATTTCGACTCAATTTGCCTTCATTCAAACTTTGCTCTCAACAATGACTGTATTTGGCCAAGCACCTCAGGTTCAAGTTCCTACTCAACTCCAGACAACTCATTCTTCATTCTTACCCCTGCACCAAGATATCAACCCTAATGGGGAGAAGTCAAGGGATGAGATTAAAAGGCAAAGGGATGAGATAGAAGTTGAAAGACAAAAAGTTGTAATGGCAATATTAAGGGAGGGGGCCAGGAAGCCACTTGCAAACAAAGAGTTCATGCTACATTTAAAAGTAATAAAAGCAAATGTAAAGGACAATCATTGAAACTACGGGAAAATGCTACAAAATAGTATCTACATAGTGAGAGGTGTGAAGATACAAGTAAATGTTGAAGAGGTCAAAGTACCAGTAGTGCAGATGAAATCTGGCTACTACAGGGTATCTTTAGGACTATTTCATGGACTTTCATATATAGAACTAGAGTGTTTGCAGAAAGCAATAGAGAATGTGACAAAGGAAGATAATGAATTGAAAAACATGTTAGGCCTCTTGCTGCCCAAATCACTTCTTGATGCCTATTGCAACCCTGATGGGAGTCTCTACATGACCAAGTCAAACACTCTCTCTCACTTTAAAATTCCTCAGCATTTAAATCCTGACAACAGAAGCCAAATCATCAGTTTCTTGGATCTGTTAAAGAAGAAGCCAGTCATTAGAGAAGAAGACAAGTTGATTATGGAAAAATTGAGAAAATTCATCAATGGTCAAGTGTCAACTTTTGTAAATGATGAGTTGAAGAAGAAAAGGAAGGATAATGAAGACAAGGTACAGGGAAAGGGAGACTAGAAACCTGATTCCAGGAGTGATAAGGATAGAAAAAAAGATGAAAAAAAGAAAGAAAGTGATGACAAGAAAAAGAGAGATGACTCAAGAAAAGAAAAGACATATGAAATGAAGAATCCTTCAAAGCAGCAAGCAGTTGGTAGTCATGTTAGTACACCTACCAAAATTCAGGGTGCTAGTATGGCTCCAACAGTTTCTGAAACTGCTATGATCCCAAAATCCAAATCACCTAGAAAATATTTTGTCAAAGTGATAGTAAATGGAGTAATAAGGAGGGAGATAAAGAAAGATCAAGTCAAAAACCTAAAGCCATGCCAGCAAATCAAAGTCAACTCAGTCACTAGGACAAAATTCAAGAAGCCTGCTAGCTCATTGCTAGTAAGGTGTCCAAAATGAAAGAAGTAGCTTGTTATACCTAATAAAGGTCTACCTATTTATCCCATCCAAGAAGAAGTTGTAATTGATAAGGTAAGACTCAATAATAGAAAATCTATAAAGTTGAGATAAGGGACAATAAGGTGTTTGTGACAAATGTTGATGGAGAAGAAAGGGAATTCTACCATGATAGCTTAAAGTCTACTACTCATAAAATCAAAAGGGTAATCAGCCTTTATGATAAAAAGAGCATGGTGAAAAAATTGAAGATGGTTGAATTAGCTGAGTATTTGGCAAGAAGATATCAGAAAAAGATTGACAAGGTGAAGGAGGGGAAAGAAATGGCAGAGAAGAAAATCAAGGAGAAAGAGGAGTTGGAAAGAAAGTCTGAAGAGTTGAAAAGATTGAGAAAATGCAGAGTTTTCAAAGATCCAGACAGAGTTGAGTTAAAACTCAGAGATGAAGTAACTTCAAAAATAAAACTCAAGTTTGTCAAAGACTATCCTATTCAAACTCTACAAGTTACAGCTGATATTCTGAAAAATGCAATCTTGATTAAAGAAGTCATGGCTAGGCAATAAATTCTTCAAGCCATTGAAGAAATCAAAGCCAGGGAAGAAAAATAAAAGAAGACAAAATATGATTTATTCATGCAACAACAGCAACAACTTCAACAGTAGAAATAGATAGGTTTGATATCTTGTATTAATTTGTAAAATTGTCTTTTCCCAAATTGAGGGAGATTGTTGGATCAAATTAAGCATACTCTGTATAATTACTTGTCTTGTTGTAACATATTTAGAGCTTCTGTATTAGGTTGGTGACTTAGATACTTTAATGTACTATTGCAGATAAAAGTATGATCAAATTGTAATTTCAAGTTATAATTAAAGTCAAAGAATAAAGTATGTTAGAAGATTCAAGTTGAATCATGCATCTAGACAGAGTTGAGTTCAAACTGAGAGATGGAGTAACTTCAAGAATAAGACTCAAGTTTGTCAAAGACTATCTTATTCAAACTCTAAAAGTTGTAGCTGATATTCTGAAAAATGCAATCTTGATTGAAGAAGTCATGGCTAGGCAGAAAATTCTTCAAGCCATTGAAGAAATCAAAGCTAGGGAAGAAAAATAAAAGAAGACAAAATATGATCTATTCATGCAACAATAGCAACAATTTCAACAACAGAAATATGTAGGCTTGATATGTTGTATTAATTTGTAAAATTGTCTTTTCCCAAATTGAGGGCGATTGCTGGATCAAATCAAGCCTACTCTGTATAATTACTTATCTTATTGTAACGTATTTAGAGATTCTGTATTAGGTTGGTGACTTAGATACTTTAATTTACTATTGCAGATAGAAGTATGATCAAATTATAATTCCAAGTTGTAATTAAAGTCAAAGAATAAAGTATGTTAGAAGATTCAAGTTAAATCATGCATCTAGACAAAGAAGACTTCTTAAAGAATAAGGAATGTAGTCTGAGAATTCTTCTAAGGCAAATAACTGGTCGAGAAGTCACTACAATCAAAAAGTCAAAAATGTGTAACTGGTCGAGAAGTCTCAAAACACTCATTGACTAAGTATTCAATCAAGAAGTGCTCATTCGAGAAGTCAAGGAATTAAAACCAATCGAGTAGTGTGAAAATGTTATACATTCGAGAAGTCCAGAAAATAAATCGAGAAGTAAGCTATTGAACCATTTGAGAAGTATGAGGAATTGAACCAATCGAGAAGTCTGTGATGATAGTTCATTCGAGAAGTCTAGTTCATTCGAGAAGTTTAGTCCAATCGAGAAGACATCAAAGCCACATCTAATCGAGAAGTCTAAGGCATTCGAGAAGTATCAAGAGAAGATTAATCGAGAAGTCTCAGAAGTACTCGATTGAGAATTCAATATCATGACTTCTCAAAGTGCAATGAAGTTGAGTATTCGAATGATTCAAAAGGCTAAATTCTAGGAGATTTGCTGAAGAATAAGACAAGTGATTCTGAAGCTCTGTCATTACAGGGTCAATCAAACCTGTGATGATAGAGACAAGTCTACAATGAAGCTTGAAAGATACACAAGACAAATGACAGAAGAGATAAGGCCGAAAGCAACAGATTGTCAACATAATGTGTTAGCTAGAAATAAATAGTAGTTAAATGTAAAGTTATTTTTGTCTATTTCTAGTTTTAACTTAACTGATTGGTGAGAGCATGTGCCAAAAGACATGTTGTCTATATAGCTTATGCACTGCCTCATTAGTTAGTAATCTTTTGAAAAATTATCATGTATTCGCACACCTTGTATCTTCCAAGAACAAGAAGCTGAAATTCACTTTGAATTTCAGATTGTAGTAGATTTATTCTAATACACAATTAGATTTAAAGTTAAATCACTGTGTTCTTATATTTCCGCATTTGTATTTAAGTAAACATTTGTGAATTGACAAAGCTACAAACACTCTGAAACAGTTCATCAAAATTAAAGAAGTGAAAACAAAAGCAAAAGAATTTGAAGTTATACATTCACCCCCCTCTTTGTAAACTTCTGTAACTCTAATTCCTAACATTATTCTTCTACAAATCTCCTTGAAAATAGTTTGAAACATTCAGATTCTCAGCTTCATTATACTTCGAGAAATCATGTTATGGACTACTCGATCGAGTACTTGTGAGACTTCTCGATTGGTATTTGACTTGATACTTCTCGAATGTCTAGACTTCTCGATTGCATATTTCTTTTGATGACTTCTCGATCAGGCTAGACTTCTCGATTGACTTGATTTCATAGACTTCTTGATTGCTTCCTTAGCTAACTTCTCGATTTGTTTAACTGAACTTCTCGATTGAGCATTTCTTTACACTTCTCGAATGACTCCGTATTCTTGACTTCTCAATTGAGTAGACTTCTCGATTGAGTCATTTGAGACTTTTCTACCAGTTTGCACTTTTGACTTCTCTATAAATGTGACTTCCCTATTGATCATTTGCCTTAGAAATAATTTCTTCTATAAACTCTTTATTTGATGTGACCATCATTCTCGTGATGCATGATTCATATAATCTTCTACCAGTACAATTATTCTTGATATCACTCATTTACATTTGGAGATACAGTAGAAACATGCTTCTAACTACAAGTACATAATTAAAGAAACTAAGTTACTATTTAATACAAGAAGTACTAGAGTGTTACAATATGACAAGTAAATACAATATAGTAGGCTTGATTTGGTCCAACAATTTCCCCTAATTTGGGAAAAGTCAATTTCACAAATTAATACAATTTCTTCTGTAAACTCCTTATTTGATGTGACTCCGTATTTCTTTACACTTCTCAAATGACTCCGTATTCTTGACTTCTCAATTGAGTAGACTTCTCGATTGAGTCATTTGAGACTTTTCTACCAGTTTGCAGTTTTGACTTCTCTATCAATGTGACTTCCTTATTGATCATTTGCCTTAGAAACAATTTCTTCTATAAACTCCTTATTTGATGTGACCTTCATTCTCCTGATGCATGATTTATAGAATCTTCTACCAGTACAATTATTATTGATATCACTCATTTACATTTGGAGATACAGTAGAAACATGCTTCTAACTAGAAGTACATAATTAAAGAAACTAAGTTACTATTTAATACAAGAAGTACTAGAGTGTTACAATATGACAAGTAAATACAATATAGTAGGATTGATTTGGTCCAACAGTATTCGTTAAGTTGGGAAACGAATTTGGTATCTATTTTATTGATTCATGATTAAGAAGGATGGTTGGAGTGTAACCATCATTATTTGGGATGTTATTTGAATAAGTCATGTATTTGATATTAGTTCTTAATTTTATGTGATACTATTGAGTCATGATTTGCCTATTTTTATGGTCCAATTTGGTAGTGGTACTAGTAGTTGTTTCTTATTTATATATTAGTTTGTAACCAACATATGTGATTTATAGTAAATGTCTAATAGATAATGTTTATGAAATTGAAAGTAAACATCACTTTTTTCCTTATCCCCTGTTTATAGACCAGGGATTAAAATTTTGAGATTTGTACATGAAATATTTGACCTTCAATATTTAGGGTCTTGGATATTTATATGTCAGGGATGATGTCACGTGTTTTGGTTACCGTGTATCAAGACCACTTTCTCATGTGTTGTGTCATGACTATTCATAGGACTACACACAGGTTGGGTTGATCGGATTGAAATAAAAAAATGACTTAACCCAATTAATTCGGTTTATAATCGTTTTAACCCATTATTCAAAACAATTATATGTAACCCAACCCATTAATTATATATCGGATTGGGTCGGTTTGGGTTGGGTTGATCGTGTTGAACTAAATATAATTGGTGGAAAATACATGTATTTTTTTGTAGTGAAAACATTGTATTAGACTATTAAAATATTAGTGTAGCGGTTGTGTGTTAGAACTTAGAATTAATGTATAAAAATTAGATATTTAGGTTAACAAATAGCAAACTAACACATTAAAGTACTAAAAAATTATTATTTATAAGTTAAAATGACTAAGAACATATTTTTCAGTGTGTATATATCATAACGGTTTGGCCGGGTTAGGTTAGATCGGATTAAAATTATTTAAACCTAATCCAACCCAATTTATTCAACCTCATCAAAAATTAACTTATTTAATTTTGGTGTCCTACATTTATTGTACGCTAATGGGCCTAGAACCCTATTTTAATTTTTTGGACTACTATTGTTCTAGGCTATTTTTATAAATTATCATTTTGTCCTCATTTCCATATCTAAATTGTCTAGATGGGGATCATGTTATGTAATATTTTCTTTTAATTATTTTTTTTGAATTATTTAGTGTATTAGTTTGTAACCAACATTTGTGATTTCTGATAATGTCTGATCGAGTGTGTTTATGGAACTGAAAGTAACTTCAACACCTTTTTCCTTACTCCTTATTTATAGGTTAATCCTTTGAGATTTTATACATGAAATATTTGACCTTCAATATTTGGGATCTAAATATTGGGATGATGCCACGTGTTTATGTGATTGACGTGTGTCAAGACCAGTTTCTCATGTGTTGTGCCATGACTATTTCTATGCCAGAAAATGACATGTCACTCAATCATGAGTTTGAGAAAATGTCATTATCCTAGTGGATCATGTATGGCGCAACACTTCATAACTTAGGTGACCTACATTTATTGTATGCAAATGAGCCTAGAACACTATTTTTATTTTTTGGGCTATTATTGTTCTAGGCTATTTTTATAAATTATCATTTTATCCCCCCTCCTATATCCAGATTGTCTGAATGGGGGAGCATGTTATGTAATATTTCCTTTTAGTTATATATTTTTGAATTGCTCTCCAATTTTGGGTTGTGAAGTATGATCATGGCCCAAATACTGATATTATTGTTTCAAATGTTAAATTATTGTATTTGAGATCCGAGTCTTTAAGGATGGTCATGATTACTAATAGTTGCTTCAAAATTTTAATTTTGACTTCCGAGATCTTCTTTGATTATAATCATGACCTAGATGTTGACAACTCTATTAATATTGTTTATATTCTTCCATTTACTTTATTGAAGATCCAAACACTAACCTCACATGGTTATCATTCAATTAAATATATAATATATCTGTAACGCATATTAAAAGACGAAATCTCTTAACAACAACGTGAGAATTGGATTTAAGACCGTTTGTTTGTTGGAAGTTTTTAGAAATTAAGATACATTACTACATAGACACGGTTTGGTTGTATCATATCGGTTGAACATAATTTACAAAGATACAAATAAATACAAACTCAGTTTTACTTTGTTAAATTCTTTTACTGATTCTATTGAGCTCACTGATATATTATATTGCTATATACATACTTAGAGAGTCATGATTTGAGTTGTAATCTTTATTCACTTGTATTCTTCAAAGTGTATTGTGTAATTTCTTGAATAGTTGGCTAGTGAAAAAAGGGCGTGGGGAACTCTTACCTAGAAAAATTTATACGAGGAGTATATAGTACTTATAGAGATAGAGTTCAAAAGAACATGAATGTTAGCGCAAGCCATCATCAACAATTGGGTGTAAAGAGAGATATATTATTGTATCATGTACTAGTTATTTTCGTTGATAATAATATATTCTCTTACTAAATTAGTAAGATATCAGGACGTAGATCACAGGAGATTAGAGGTCGAACCTGGTTAAAATTCTTGTGTTCTCTTTATTTCTTTCTGTATTGCATCCTAATAACTTACCATTATACAAATTTTTATTAAATCGAAAAGATGACTATCTGATCATTATTAAAGTTGGACTTGGTATGTCATATCACCTATTCACCCCCTTGTAGTGTGAATTTTCACCATGGATGATGTCTTATTTTGTGCATTTGAGAGGAAATTTAGTACAATATTAGAGAACATGAATGATGACTTATTTTGTGTATTTGATAGATAATTTAGTATCATATTGGAGGCTATGAATGGTAGCTTATTTTATGCCTTTAAAGGTAATTTAGTTCCGTAATTGATGGTTGGTATATACATTTAAGGTTTTTATTTTTTAGATTATCTAAATCAAAGGGAACCTTTGATTAAATTTGTTTGTTTACTCTTATTAATAATCTCTATTTTGTTAATTCTTATACCTAGTCTGACGGCTAGCTTTAATGTCTTGAGTTTCTAAACAAAGTGTGAGTTACAGTCTTATGGATTAGGTTTTGATTATTTTGTCTTAATGATAAGTGTAAATTAAATTAGCATTAGGAAGTTACTAATTAATATAGTAATCCTCCCTTAGGTTATTCGAAGTGACAGTCAACGAGAAGAAAGTCAAATTGGGTCAAACTGCTTTTATAAACAAAACCAAATGATTTTCTCTCTACATATATTTAGATAAGATTTATCAAAATAATGATAAAATCAAATCTAAGTTATATATGTTATATTTTGAGGCTTATACTGAAGATGAACAAATACAGTATTTTAACACTGCTTTTACGAAACAGAAAATGTGTTATCTATTCAAAAGAGTGTTTGTTTTAAAGGTTTTCAAGGGAATATATTTTTAATATATTCTATAAATATATTTGTTCAATTTATCTTCAACAAAGTCCTGCCTAGATATAAAATACAGATTTTATCCCTAAAACCCTGAATTGTCCTATTTCTTTGGATAATTTGTATTTTACTTCAAATTAAATATTCCTTGGACTTCATAGTCATTATTATTTTAGGAATATTATATTTGAATATGTTTTGAGTCAAAAACTTTAGTCCAAACGTTGACAAGTTCCGACAAATGGCTATCGAGTATTGTTTCGGGCGGTAGGGACAACGAAACGATCTTTTTCTCAAAGTAGTATCTACACATGTCCAAATGACTTGTAACTTGGGTAATGTCATTAGAATATTGAAAAAGAATTTTAGGAT